>VXCM01008831.1:0-12167 GCA_014773175.1 Lucifuga dentata
ACCACCGTTTTGTACACCTTTCCTTTCATTCTTGCCGAGACTCTTTTGTCACACATCACACCTGAGTAATGTGATTTGTTAGTACCACTAAAAAAACAAAAAAAAAAACAAAAACATTTTTATCAAAAACATGTTGCATCATTATTTCCAACACAAATTCAGAGTCCAGTCAAATGCAATCAAGATGAAATGCTTTGATGAATTCAGTTCATATTAAATGGAAGCACAATCTTCAGAGAATTTACTTGAAAACCAAATTCAACTTTGGCAGCATACAAATTTGTACCATTGACTAATAGCAAACCATCTTGGTGGAGTTTACCTCTGAAAGAGTGGAGGAATAAAAATGCTTTGTGTTGTGGTTTGGAGTCAGTTGTGATACATGATTGAGAAGATAGATATTTAACAGTATTAGAGTGTTTTTTAATATATAACCTCAATTTCATTAAAATTGAGAGGTAATAACTGTGCTTTTACTTGTGTAAAGACTTATGATCAGAACCTTCATGGAAAGCTTTTCCTCCTTGTTTTTGTATGTTAAGAGTGATTAATAATCTGTACAATTTATGCAAATAATACATTCTTGAAAGCTGTGACTTTTATCATAAAACACATACACCTCTGGAGCCTGTCTCTTAATAATTATGAACACAAAGAGGCAGGCGACACATGAAAGCCTTCATCTCACATAGTTGGGCTTGAACACAATCAGAAAACATCAAGACCATCAGATGAGAGGAATTTCTGTGGAGCCTCCCTAATCGGTTAATAAGACCATATTTCAGGGAGTTGCATCACGTAAATAACCTCTCTGGAGTCCTGCAGCTGTGGTCTCCAGACTACCACTGAAATGACACATCAAAGATGACCGGGCTGCCTTTGCTGTATGTGAGCAGACTCCACAGTTGCAAGAATGAATCAGGGCATTAAATGCTCTGTGGGATGTAGTGATTGGAGAGGAGGATGGTAAGGATGCAGAAAAATGGATTCTGTTGGACCCATTGCTAAGCAAAGCAGAACCCTGGAACAGCAGAGTCTCTGCAGCATCTTATGACTTCTTCCCCCCTTTTGCAAAACAAAGATGTGGAAGCAGAAAGAGAAGAGGCGAGCCTTCAGGTTGAGCTCCACACAGGTGCCCCAGGGGGCTCGGAGGGAATGCACGATTGTTTTTGCTGTGCTGAACCACGGTGCTTCTGCACACAGCAAAAATATAAGACCAGCTGAAGCATGTGACTGAAACAAAGATACCTGATGCCAATATGCTGTTTTTCCAAGTTAGACACATTAACATTGATCTGCAAACTCAAAAAAAAATTAACATATAAAAATATATAAATTAATCTTGGGGTATGTGTCTGCGGTTGGCATATTTAATATCTAAACTGGGAATCAATGTGTCAAATGTGGCAGAGGCTTAGATAATAAATTCCAATCCAATACACTCTATTGACTTTGACTTTGAAATTGACTTTGTTTCCCCTGAAAAAATGCTTTGCTTGTTTTTACAAATAAAAATACAAGCTATCCATCGCCATCCTCATTAATTTGTAATTACAGAATTGTGAGTTCGACGTAATCAAGGATTTAACATTTTCTATCTCAAATAAGGGGTCTACTTGAAGCTACAGGGTTCTTTTACAACTGTCAGCCTTTTGAGTTGAGAGCCTAGTGGCATGGTTAAGAGAAGATAATGATGATAACCATCCGAGCTGAATGCCGCAGAGATCTTCATGAAACAGCTCAGAGGGATAGCTAAGTTAAATATGCTAGCTGGCTGATTATATTTAATTCCCACCGTCTGCCACGGCACTGAGGACAAATTGGGTTGTTGTGGCTGCTGATAATGCTAATCTCCTGCAGTGGAATTGGGATATTACAGTAAAACAAGGAGCCACATTGAGATGTCACACTATGGCTTTAGGAAAGACTATATCACGCACAAATGAGATTCTTTCAACTGAGAAAAAAGCTATTAGCACTTTAGCCCTCTGTGCTTTTCCTGCTATACGATTCGCCTGATTAAGGTCATTTCAATATGACTTTGTAGCGTGTATCCATTACCCTGCCAACTCCACAAATTAACAGTCTCTGTCTCCTACTCGCTCACACACACACACACACACACACACACACACACACACACACACAGATACAATCAAATATATTCACCATGCCACACACACTAAATACAGCTTGTATACAGACAGGATCATGGTCTCTTCTAAGCTTGTCCTTGACACCTTCTCTTGCTCTGACAGTTAAAACTGAGAGCAGGCATGGAGGCAAAAAGCTGTTCCTGCTCCACAGCTCTAAATATGCAGCTCTGGGACAATACATCCAAAGAAGAACAACACCCGTCTCGTCCAATGTGAGAATCAAACTTACAGAAGAGGGCGGAAAAAAAAGCTGATTTCCCCCAGGCAAGTGCATGTCCTCAAAGTTTTTGTTGCTGCCTGGCCTAATTGTACAGCCCTTGCCCTATTGTTTCAAGAATGAATGATTTGTGGCCTAAAGCAAAGAATTTATCAATAACAGCTTGAACCTGAGCACCTTGTATTATTATACCCATTGTTAGCTAACATAAGCTATGTGGCTGTATTTGCTCAGACCGTGTGTTTAGTGCGGAGGGAATTCGTAACAATAATGGTGGCCTCAAAACTCACATCTATCAAAAATATAAAGACACCTGAGGCAGCCCCGTGGAGCAGGAATAGCTCTTCCTGCAGGCTCAATATTTCCACTTGGCAAATATATGCACGGCTATGATTGCAAACCTGCTGCTTTTTTCCCCCAGATTTAATAATTTCTACTGAAATAACACGTCTCATTACTGTTCCATTCTCAGAGCATGATTTCACCAGGTGAAGCCTGTTCTACAGTGTTTATGCATTCATGGGTAAAATGAGATTTATGCCTTGGGTCTGTGAGTGACAACAGCAAAGGTCATTCCAGATAAACAGATAGGGGATTCTATTGTATGTGGTGTATGAAATGCCAGGTATTAACGGATTTCTTATCATCAGTTTTGTTATCGAGTCAGTGTTTTTAGCCATATTAGCAGAGTGGCTAAAGGATCGCCAGTGTCAGTCTGTCCATCTGTTGCTCCAGCACTATGGTCCAGGGTAAAATATCTGAACAACTACTGCACAGAATGCCATGAAATTTTGCATTTTCATTTTCTGGCCCCACTAGTGAGAAGGATTTAAGAACAGCAAAGAGTGTCTCTATTTTTCCTTCATCCTGCAATTTCAGCCTCACAATGCAGCCAGTATATGGCTATAAAACTTTCAGTCTTGTAACAATACCGTCAGTAATCATGCTGATTTTTATTTTACAAGCCCGTAAAACACATTTTCAAGGGAAAAGGCGCAACTGGCTTTAGTGATTTTTATAGGCTACATTCAATTTATTTCCATCATCTCCTCCAAATAAGAGATAATCTGGGTCAGTTTTTTCAGTAAAGAGGAAGATTATCAATTGAGTCCTGGTGTGCCACCATGTCAGCCATGAATGAAGACAGAAACACCCAGCAATGTGGCAGCATTTATCATTCTGCCTGCAGCGAGGCACAGAGATGCTTCAACAATACAGAGACAACTCTCAGGCAGATGCCACTATAAATAATGTATGAACAATAGAGCCAGAAGAAGAACCTTGGAACAGCTAATTATTCAGCTCGACATTTCAAAAACTCTCAGAGAAGTTGAGGGCTGAAAAAGAGGGAATTCACATTATCATTGTTGCTGGTGTGTGTGATAATATACTCATCCTGATGCATTAGGTGCAGCCAGCCTCCATTATGAAATACATTACTCAATCCTATCACGAGTCGCTTCCTCTAACTCAGCCATGGTGGATAAAAGGAAAGAGATTTTCAGTATTTGGAGGGTAAGAAATTTGTTGGCTCTGGAAAATGGCTCTGCTTATAAGAAGCTTTCCTGTTGTTGTTTAAATCAGGCTTCAAGTTTCTCGCTGTGTTTCTTTGCAAAGCGTAAATTTCGATCCTGTGAGCAGAGCCTTTCCATAGAAGCAACATAAAACAGCCTCTCCACTCAATTAGGAATCACCCAGGCTTGTGTTGGGAAGCGAGGGAAGCCAACAGGATGTCTTTTCTTCTCTGTTTCCACTGTGAATCATATCTGAAGAGTCCAAACACTCACAGCAAATCCCCCCGACATTTACCTCCAAGTCAAGGCAGTCTGTCTAAAAAAGCCATGCATGGTAATGACGAGACAAGAAAAACATCCCTTTACAGCAGCTCTGCCATTTTGATCTCATTAGTGTGTAATGAACAGAATTCCACAGATAGTTAGTTTGATGCTGAGCGTCAGCATCAGAAAGCAGAGGAAATAGAAACTATCAGCTCATTTAATTCTTATGGTTTCTCCTATCTACATTTTCAACTGCCACACTGTCATTCACATTTAATTGGAAATGGGGCCTTATTATCATATTTTCTACAGTTGCATACTATCCTCTTACTCTAAATTTTCTAATTTTTCATATCCCTAATTACACTGGCTGTTTGCAGCGAGGCATAACTCCTGTGGGAGGCTAATAAATGGCTGAGGCTGATGACAGGAGCAGAAAAATCCACAGCTGGCAGCTTGGCTTTGAGCTAAGTAAAGGATCTCTGTGTCACTTACCTTGCAACAGCATCATGTTTACTGATCATGTACAGAAAAACAAGGTGAACCCTGATCTAAGATTTATTAAAGACCTCTCACTGAGGCCATCACAATCATCTCATCTACTAAAGCTTTGAGAAATACTGACTGATACATATTTGGCTTGTATGCTTGCATGTTTTTGCACACTAGGGAGATATTTTGTCTTTCTCACATTATATAATGAATATTAAGCATGTTTATTTTAGCAACGGGACACACTGAGAGGGACTCAAATTTAAGTAATCACTCATTGTTATCTAATTATTACTTATTAGAGTCCTAAATCAATTTAATTCCCAGGCTCTACTAGCATGACTATAATTCTTATTTTCGCCTCACTGTGTTAATCTTAGCCAATGGATCTGAAGAGTCATTTACCTGTAAGAGATGTAGCAATTTTCCCTCATTAAAAAGTAGCTGCAGTATAGCAGGTGCAAATCTTAACAGCTCTTTGAGGCTGGGTGAAAGGCTGCACTGCTCTTTAATGAGTTCCCTCTTTCAACTGCTAAGAGTGAGAGAATCTGGCCTTGAATGGAGAGCACAGTGTTGATATCGACGCAGTCCTGAGCTCTCACTGAGCTGATCACTGCATCCATCTCAAAACATTAGCATGCAAAGCGGAACTTGGGTAAAAGCACATGCATATTTGCAAGTAAGAGTCTGAAATCTGCTTGGTTTTTAGCCACGGTATTTGCATGGCTGTAAAGGTAACAATGTCTTGTCCTATTAAGCTAATCCAAATTTTCCAACCTGATGACGTCTGCTCTCAGATCAACTCACAACTCAAACACAAAGCACAACTCAAATGTACTAGCTGTGCAATCTGTCAGCTGTTTGACCAGCAAATTAATCCAGCAATTTAGTCAAAGCTGAAAAAAAAACAGGTTTGGATATATTAAGTGAAAGGAATAGGCACTGTGCTCGATTCTTGAAGGTGTGGAAACTTTTTACCAGACTTTAGTGTGTTACAACACTAAGTGATGGAAACATTCAAAACAGTTTGTGAAATATTTGGATGCAATCTGGGTCTTTCTGCTGGAGAATAAACAACATTACTGTAAACTATTAAACTACAAATGCATTATGGAGATAATCTCAAGTGAGCAATATGACATTCAATTAACTTTGTTCTATCTTAGCAATTCTCTCTCTCTCTCTCTCTCTCTCTCTCTGCATATANTAACTTTGTTCTATCTTAGCAATTCTCTCTCTCTCTCTCTCTCTCTCTCTCTCTGCATATAAGATGCAGCAAGAAGATGAATACTCATTTGGATTCAGCATAGGTATCAACTAGGATCCTGCTACACTTCTGCATTTGAGCTGCTACATCATGCACCTCTAACTTGAACTGCAGTGGAATCCATAATGTTACACCTGTGCCATGCTCGTAGGGCTGGCATGCCATGCTGTATTTTTTTTTTTTTTTTTTTTTTTTTTTTTACTTTCAGGGACATTAATAAAGTTGTTAACTCCTGCATTTACATAGGTTTTTGGTCAGTCACTGCTATTGCTAAGCATTGCTTTATTACCTCATGCCTAGTATAAAGAAAAGAGTACAAATCACAAGTAAGTAGCTTCCATGAGCTCCGGCATTTGCAAAGATGTCAGCATATGCCACAACTCATTAATGGTGCACTATCAGACCAAAGTTGTGAATGCCACAACAATTCATCATTCAAATGGAGTCTGCTAGCATGTCAGCATGCTAATGTTAACTGTCAGCTTAAAACTATGACTCAATGCAGCTAAAGCTGACAAAGTGCAGCTGATGCTGACGAAGGTCCAGCTTAGACTGATGAAAGTTCAGCCAAGTCTGACAAGCTGAGATGTCCTAAGATGCTCTCTTTTGATTTATGTAACCGCTTTTCCTTTGGTGACACCCTCAGGTCAAACTCGACTTTTTATTTATTTATTTTTTATTTTTTGCCCCTTTATGTGTAATGATGTAAAAAAAAAAAAAAAAAAAAAAAGCAAAGGTGTCTCCATTTTTCATCCCTAGCAACTTTATTTTCTGTTGTTTTGCTTTCTAGTGACCACTACAGCCACAGGAGGCTGCTAGCGTGGCTATTAACTTTTAGTCCTGTTAGATAATGAGTTGATTATCATTTAGGAGGAGGATGCAATCAAACAATTACTGGCTAGGAAGGTGAGCTTAATTGGACTGTGTGTTTGTAACCTGTTGGCCTACTTTGTGTCTCATAACAGTGTGGGTGTGTTCTTATTGTTTGTTTGCATGAATGTGAATGCAGGGGACTCATTATTTGGGAGATCTGATGTCCTGACATTTGCAGTGTGCTATGATGACAGCTTCAGCAGTAATGCCAGTCATAATGCATCTTGAAAAACATTCAGTAACCTGCTGTGGATTATCCTACGCCTCCTGCTTCAGCAGCTGTTGGTCTTATTGTTCTTCCTCTTAACGTTCCCTCATTATGTCTCCATGTTGGATAATCATAAGTACACTAGTCCAATTTAACTACTGCTCACATCAATCATACCAGCATCACTCTGTTTATAAAGCCTGCATACTAATTTTCCTTCTTTTATATTTTTAGCTGCACTGTGATTTGAATTTGTCTGCTTGCTTTTCTCACACCACCTGTTTGCCAAGACAGCTAGTAAACAAATATAACCCCTTAATATTTCAGATGCTGCAATGCCTGCTGCGTCAGAGATTAGATTTATACCATCACAACCATGGCAGCAAATAAAAAAGTATAATTTCTATCCAGTGTTGCTGTGTTGTCCAGCATTCTCCTTCATATTTTCATAAGATTCACATGAGCAGAAAGGACTAAAACCATGTCCTTGCAATAAACATCAACCACATCCATAAACCAGCAATGGACCAAAACAACAACATATTGACAACATGGCTGCCTATAACTCCTTCTCAATCAGTACACAAATAACCCTATCCTTCTTTTAGTAGTCGTTAAATGTTGTTGCAGTTTGTTAATCTGTTTAATTACTGCTGTTTTTTTCTTTTTGTTTTCTTTTTGTTCATTTGGTTTATGTGGCTGTCACATTTGTGCCAAATCCAAAAAGCAGTTGCTGTAATTACACTGATTACAATAATTGCTTTAGCTTCATTATTTACATGCACTTCCAGTCTGAATGAATGCAAAGCTTTTTTGATCTAGTATTGAAATTAACCATTTCACCAACAAAGTAATCTTTTCAGTACTAGATGATGAACTACTTGTAGGTATTTGGTATTCGATGATGCATTTTTGACACTTTGTAGAATGGTTCTGGTGGGTATGATAAAAAAAAATTTGATACCACATCCTATCTGGGACCCCTGGATCCCCTGCTGGTGACCACGATCCATGATGTTTGCTGTTGAAGTTACTCTCTGGCCAGCACTGATAAGAACATCTATAAGTTGGCATTTCTTGGCAATGAGACCAAATGACTGTCCTGTTGTCAAGGAAGAGGCTGGGATTAGAGCCGTTGCTAACCAACTCCTCCTCAGAGATCCCCAGTATCAGCTTTCATGCCATGTGTTGTCCTTGGGCACCAGGGAGTCATCACTACTGTCCCAGCATGCCACACCTAACGTCACAGCCTCCTGACTCATACAACTAAGATCACACTCCCCCCATCACCTATCCTCTAGGTTGTGGACCATGAGGAAAGAGGGAAAGATGCATGGCTGAAAAGAATAATCAAAGCTGATACCAACAGCTCAGGAGTCTGTCTGGATAACAAAGCCATGTGGAACTACAAACTGTTTGTTCCTGAACATCATATTTGTAACAAAAATAATAATAACAATAATACTAGAAATGATGTCTTTTGAAAGCCTTAGGCCTCCTAAATGTGATCTTTCATTTTATGTGCATTGGCAAAGCTTTCAGATCAGTTGGCACTGATCCATAAATACAGACACTGTTCAGAATATCAAAGTGAACCACAAAGACCCAGAAAATGACTTTTGATTCTAAACCTTACAAATGCAGATTTATAGGATTCCTTTTCAATTGCCAGTTTAACCAAAATATATGTGAAAACTACATGTTATCTAGTAAAACAGGTCAGCCAAACAGACAAACGCGTCCTGCCAGAAATGAACGAAAAAATCTGCTCTTGGTAACCTAAGGCGCGCACACATCCACGCACATGCACGCGCATCTAACTGAACCAATATCTATTTAATATCTAGTTATTTCCTTCTTTTAAAAATGTTTCTTCTGCACAAAATTAAATTGCATGCAACTGCACTTGAGCGACAGTTAAGTGTGCGGGAAATGACCTGCGTCTCAGCAGAGAAAGCCTTTGGTCATGATGAAAACAACAGGACTGATCAAATGGGCTGCGATGTGCTTTTTAGGATTAAACTCATCAATCCACTCACGTCTCTGAAGCGGTTCCAGTGCTTGATGTTACGGCTGTACTGGGAGATGGTCGACAGCCATTGCTCATCTTCCATGAAATTTCCAGCTTTCTCTCCTTCTTTGCCACTTTTCACGTCCGCCTGGAGCGAGAAGCCCAGCAGCAAGCACAGGCAAGCCACGACTCTCACAATCACCATGTTCTCAGCTAATCTGTGGGTTTTATCCCTCTGTTGTCTGTCCACGGAGATCCACGCTGCTGCTGTTGCCGCTACAACAGACTGAATGGAAATGAGAGAGAGAGAGAGCGAGAGAGAGAGAGAGAGAGAGAGAGAGAGAGAGAAGAGTTGGAGGGATCATTTATTTTTGCTTAGGCTACCTGGTTTCATTATTTCAATGATTTGATTGCTGTTGATTCTCTGATTGCGAGCAAAACACACACACACACACACACACACACAGAGAGAGAGAGAGAGAGGGAGAGAGAGAGAGAGAGACTAGGGTGGTGCAAGAAGTTCTCAACTCCTTTATTTAATACCACAATGGATAAAAGTCCAGGACAAAAAAAAAAAAAAANAAAAAAAAAAAAAAAGCATTCAGAATTCTATTTAAAGGACCATACCTGTAATTTTGCATGTTTAATTTCAATAAACATTACCAGTTATGTTACTGCCAACCATTTTCCAAAACATAATACTGTATTATAATTTTTCTGTTATTTTTTCAAATCCTCTAATTTTTCAAAATCAAATGCTCAGGTGATATGCCCATCTTAAAATTCAATGTTTCGCCTGCTAAAGTTCATGTTAGCAGGCGAAACATTGAATTTTAGAAGGCACATTTGTTTTTAATTTCTCAGTAAAATCCATCGACTATATTCCCTGGCTGAGAAATACATTTTCTTCTGTGAGGTTCTGTGACTGGTTAAATTAAGTAACTGATAAAAAGTAGGGCTGACATTATTTTTGCTGTGATGGATTACTCATCTCAAGCATGTAGCAAGTCTCTACAAGTTGATTTTAATAGCACACTGGAATGAACTGAAAATGCTGGTCTGAAAGGTAGGAAAATCAAATCTAAAATGTACCCCTCCAGTAAGTTTTGAAAAATGGTTGGCAGTAATTTAACATGTATGCAGGTTGTATTTATTAGGCTCAAACATGAAAAATCACTGGCATGCTCCTTTAAGATAAGGACTAAAATGCATTGTGCCACTGAGTTGGAACAAGGAAGAGATGAGGGTCTCTCTCAATGCCTCTGCTCTTTCATCCCCCTGAAGACAAACATAATCCACTCTCCACTCAGATTCATTTGGGTCTAAGGTTACCATTATTGGCTAAGGCCAAGTAGCTGGGAGCAGGATCACATTTCCATGACGCTGCTTAGCTGACCAAACTAACTCTGACACTGGCATCCACACAGGTGATGTGGCAGATTCAGGCTTTCCTGAAAGTGCAGAGCTACTGAATTGGGAATGGCAGCAGGAGAAATGTCCTGCAGCAACAGCCAGCTGTGCACATCAGCAGCGCGGAAAGCTGGACATGATGTGTTAATCAAGAGGTTGTCATCAGTCATGTTGCATGAAGTGTGAATGTGCTGCATGCTAATTGTCACATGTTTGAACTGGGTCACGCCAAAGCATCTCCAGTGCTGCTTTCTTCTTTGCTCCATTAGCTTCAAAGATTGTTTGTGAGCTCTGATGTTACTGGGAAGCTTCTTCTTTCCTTGACCGCAGCAGAAAATCTCCTGAAGGAAGCCTACATGTGCAATAATGGCAACAGCAAATGGAAAACATGTTGATGAGGGGTTTTAAATGTTTCATCTAATCAGATAGCAGGTTTTAGGGATGAGAACTGGCCTCCTGATCTAAGACTCCAGGGAATGTTCTAATTAAAGATGCTGCTTATGAGTCTGAGACCACCTCTTTTACTTCATCAATATCTAAAGTTGTAGCAAGGTGACCAAACACCTATCCAGCCTGAACATAAACAGAACTACAATTCTCTGTAAATCTATTTTTATCCTTACAAGAAAATCCTAATTTTCTAGCACTGGTTTGGTTCACAGATCTGACCCTGTTTAATAATTTCAGCAGCGATCTGGCCCCTTTGTTGTTTTAACAGCTGCAGCGAAGAACCTTATTTACTATTTTAAATCATCCTAAATGCTTAACTTGGATTCTGTCTGGGTATAGAGAAAATACCTTAACAAATACTTTCACATTTCTAAAGAAAGAAACCATTTGTGCCTCTTTATCTTGATGAAAGTGGTGGAAACAGCCTCAGATCTCATCTTAACGCCTCTTACAAATCCTCAACTGGAAATATACAGTATACTATTATCGAGACAAATCAATAAGTCATCACTTTGATAACATTGTGTAACCACTGGGGCCTTGTATTGAAAAGTGTTTTCCACTCCAACTTTGCAACAAAGATGATCACTACTCTGCACTTGTGTTGGAGAAATACAGCATACAGCATTTTGGTGGCCCAGTTGCCAAAGGCACATATCATGTCCCGCTGATCTCCTGGGAGCTTTACTGCTTTTGCTCTCTTTCTACTGCCTCTAATAAAACAAAAATGCCAAAAATAATGTTAATAAGTGCTTCTGAAGCAGACGAAAAGAGCAGCCAGTGCCTCTGGCTGTAAAGAAAGGACAGCAGCGAGGGTCAAAAAGTGTGAAAATCCATCTTGTGAATTTAACTCATAATATCTTGTCTCCTATTATCATCTATTTCAATGTATGGTAGCAGAAATTGGTAATCACACCATATGTCATCATTAACTCATGGTACAGACAAGTCAATTGATTATTGGTAGGTTTTGCTTTGTCTTGTCTTAAAGTGGCAGTTCATAATTTAGCTGTAGTTATGCCTAGATATCATGCAGATGGTTTTATTTTCCCCAGTTCTGATATGACATGATGTGCAGGTATCTTAACATCTTTAACAGAAGAAATTGCACGCGCACACACACACACACACACACACACACACACAATTATTATATTTACCATCTTCTTGTGCATATCAGCACTATGAGTTGAGCTGTGGAAGAATGCCTTAATTGCAAAGGGATTAAATGATGTCTTCCGGACTTCCGGTGGCGCCATGTTTTGAGACACACGTATCGGGTAGTAGCTCCCTCTAAACCCAGTT
>VXCM01008832.1:735-12497 GCA_014773175.1 Lucifuga dentata
CTCTCTCCTCCTCCTCCTCCTCCTCTTCCTTTTGTTCTCTATTCTCTTCTCCTCCTCCCACAAACTCCCTCTTTATCACTCTGATCTCCTCCCCCTCTTTCTTCTTAATTTTTTCTCTCCCTCCTTCGTGTCATTCTCTCCTCTCTCTGTCACTCTTGGGCAATCAATCCTGGTTGCCGTGGCGCTGGCCGGCTGGAGGAGGTCGTGCTGATGGCAGATGGCTCTTTATCGCCAGAGCCGCGGCCTCTCCATGACAACCACAGAGAGCAGGAAGTGACACATCCAGCCGAGTGGAGATTCAGCTGGACACACACACACATGCACACACACAAACATGCATACACACACATATACACACATACACAGACACATACACACACACACACACACATTCTTACATGCAGACACACACACATGTATACACACAAGCACACAGATACACGCACACACCTATACACACAAGCACACAGATACATGCACACACACGTGCATACACAGACACATGCATACACACAAGCACACAGATACACACACACACATGCATACACAGACACATACATACACACAAGCACACATACATCCACACACATGCGCATACACAGACACACATGATACACGCAAGCACACAGATACACACACACACACACACACACATATGAATACACAAACACATACGTGCACACAGACAAACACACACACATATATACACACACACATGCAAACACACAAGCACACAGATACAGTGAGCCTCCCCAGCGAGCTCCCTCAGTGAGCCTCCTCAGAGAGCCTCCTCATTAAGCCAGACATACACAAACACATACACATGTGCATACACACACACATATGTATACTCACACACATATGCATTCACACAAGCACACAAATACACACGGTGAGCCTCTTCAGCGAACTCCCTCAGTGAGCCTCCTCAGCGAGCTCCCTCAGTGAGCCTCCTCAGCGAGCCTCCTCAGTGAGTCTCCTCAGTGAGCCTCCTCAGCGAGCTCTCTCTGTGAGCCTCCTTAGAGAGCCTCCTCAGAGAGCCTCCTCAGTGAGCCTCCTCACAAACAGACATCATATACAAACACACAAACACACACACACTGTATGCATAAACACACACATACATACACACAAGCACACAGATACAAACAGTGAGCCTCTACAGTGAGCCTCCTCAGCGAGCCTCCTCAGGGAGTCTCCTCAGCAAGCTCCCTCAGTGCGCCCCCTCTGTCTCCTCAGTGAGCCTCCTCAGCAACCTCCTCATTGAGCCACAAACAGACATCATATAAAAACACACACACACATATCCATAAACACACACATGCATACACACAAGCACACAGATACAGTGAGCCTCCTCAGTGAGTCTCCTCAGCGAACCTCCTCAGTGAGCTCCCTCAGTGAGCCTCCTCAGCGAGCTGCCTCAATGAGCCATAGACATCATACACAAACACACATACACACACACATACGCACACACATACAAGCTCACACACACACACATGCATACACACACATGCATGCACACAAATACACACAGAGAGCCTCCTCTGCGAGCTCCCTCAGCGAGCCTCCTCATTGAGTCTCCTCAGTTTGCCTCCTCAGCGAGCTCCCTCAGTAAGCCTCCTCAGTGAGCCTCCTCAGCGACCTCCCTCAGTGAGCCTCCTCTGTGAGCCTCCTCATTGAGCCACAAGCATCATACACAAACACACACACATATGCATACACACAGACATACGCACACACACACACACACACACACATACACACATATGTATACACAGACATACGCACAGACACACACACATTCATACACAAATATGCATACACACAAGCACACAAATACACACAGTGAGCCTCCTCAGCGAGCTCCCTCAGTGAGCCTCCTCTGTGAGCCTCCTCATTGAGCCACAAGCATCATACACAAACACACACACATGTGCATACACACAGACATACGCACACACACACACACACACACACACACATACATACACACATATGTATACACAGACATACGCACAGACACACACACATTCATACACAAATATGCATACACACAAGCACACAAATACACACAGTGAGCCTCCTCAGCGAGCTCCCTCAGCGAGCTTCCTCAGCGAGCTCCCTCAGTGAGTCTCCTCAGTGAGCCTCCTCATTAAGCCACAGACATCATACACAAACACATACACACGTGCATACACACACACATACGTGCACTCACACACATGCATGCACACAAGCACACAAATACACACTGTGAGCCTCCTCAGCAAGTCTCCTCAGCGAGCTCCCTCAGTGAGCCTCCTCAGTAAGCCTCCTCAGTGAGCCTCCTCTGTGAGCCTCCTCATTGAGCCACAAGCATCATACACAAACACACACACATATGCATACACACAGACATACGCACACACACACACACACATACATACACACATATGTATACACAGACATATGCAGACACACACACACATTCATACACAAATATGCATACACACAAGCACACAAATACACACAGTGAGCCTCCTCAGCGAGCTCCCTCAGTGAGCCTCCTCATTGAGTCTCCTCAGTGAGCCTCCTCAGCGAGCTCCCTCAGTTTGCCTCCTCAGCGAGCTCCCTCAGTAAGCCTCCTCAGCGAGCTCCCTCAGTGAGCCTCCTCAGCAAGCTCCCTCAGTGAGTCTCCTCAGTGAGCCTCCTCAGCGAGTCTCCTCAGCCTCTTCAGCGAACTCCCTCAGGGAGCCTCTTCAGCGAGCTCCCTCAGTGAGCCTCCTCAGCGAGATCCCTCAGTGAGCCTCCTCAGCGAGCTCCCTCAGTGAGCCTCCTCAGCGAGCCTCCTCAGGGAGTCTCCTCAGCAAGCTCCCTCAGTGAGCCTCCTCATTTAGCCACAAAGAGACATCATACACAAACACACACACACATATGAATACACACACACACACACGTGCACACACAAACGCACAGAGATGCATAAACACACATATGCACAGACAAGCACACAAATACACAGTGAGCCTCCTCAGTGAGCCTCCTCACTGAGCCACAGGAATCATACACAAACACACACACACATATGCATACACACAGACATATGCACACACACACACATACACACATATGTATACACAGACATACGCACAGACACACACACATTCATACACAAATATGCATACACACAAGCACACAAATACACACAGTGAGCCTCCTCAGCGAGCTCCCTCAGTGAGCCTCCTCATTAAGCCACAGACATCATACACAAACACATACACACACACATACATGCACTCACACATATGCATGCACACAAGCACACAAATACACACTGTGAGCCTCCTCAGCGAGTCTCCTCAGTTTGCCTCCTCAGCGAGCTCCCTCAATAAGCCTCTTCAGCGAACTCCCTCAGTGGGTCTCCTCAGCGAGCTTCCTCAGCGAACTCCCTCAGTGGGTCTCCTCAGCGAGCTTCCTCAGCGAGCTCCCTCAGTGAGTCTCCTCAGCGAGCCTCCTCAGCGAACTCCCTCAGTGAGCCTCCTCATTGAGTCTCCTCAGTGAGCCTCCTCAGCGAGCTCCCTCAGTGAGCCTCCTCTGTGAGCCTCCTCATTGAGCCACAAGCATCATACACACACATATGCATACACACAGACATACGCACACACACACACACACACACACACACACACATACACACATATGTATACACAGACATACGCACAGACACACACACATTCATACACAAATATGCATACACACAAGCACACAAATACACACAGTGAGCCTCCTCAGCGAGCTCCCTCAGTGAGCCTCCTCAGTAAGCCACAGACATCATACACAAACACATACACACACACATACATGCACTCACACATATGCATGCACACAAGCACACAAATACACACTGTGAGCCTCCTCAGCGAGTCTCCTCAGTTTGCCTCCTCAGCGAGCTCCCTCAATAAGCCTCTTCAGCGAACTCCCTCAGTGGGTCTCCTCAGCGAGCTTCCTCAGCGAACTCCCTCAGTGGGTCTCCTCAGCGAGCTTCCTCAGCGAGCTCCCTCAGTGAGTCTCCTCAGCGAGCCTCCTCAGCGAACTCCCTCAGTGAGCCTCCTCATTGAGTCTCCTCAGTGAGCCTCCTCAGCGAGCCTCCTCAGCGAACTCCCTCAGTAAGCCTCCTCATTGAGTCTCCTCAGTGAGCCTCCTCAGCGAGCTCCCTCAGTGAGCCTCCTCTGTGAGCCTCCTCATTGAGCCACAAGCATCATACACAAACACACACACATATGCATACACACAGACATACGCACACACACACACACACACACACACACACACATACACACATATGTATACACAGACATACGCACAGACACACACACATTCATACACAAATATGCATACACACAAGCACACAAATACACACAGTGAGCCTCCTCAGCGAGCTCCCTCAGTGAGCCTCCTCAGCGAGCCTCCTCAGTGAGCCTCCTCAGCAAGCTCCCTCAGTGAGCCTCCTCATTTAGCCACAAAGAGACATCATACACAAACACACACACACATATGAATACACACACACACACACGTGCACACACAAACGCACAGAGATGCATAAACACACATATGCACAGACAAGCACACAAATACACAGTGAGCCTCCTCAGTGAGCCTCCTCACTGAGCCACAGGAATCATACACAAACACACACACACATATGCATACACACAGACATATGCACACACACACACATACACACATATGTATACACAGACATACGCACAGACACACACACATTCATACACAAATATGCATACACACAAGCACACAAATACACACAGTGAGCCTCCTCAGCGAGCTCCCTCAGTGAGCCTCCTCTGTGAGCCTCCTCATTGAGCCACAAGCATCATACACACACATATGCATACACACAGACATACGCACACACACACACACACACACACACACACACATACACACATATGTATACACAGACATACGCACAGACACACACACATTCATACACAAATATACATACACACAAGCACACAAATACACAGAGTGAGCCTCCTCAGCGAGCTCTCTCTGTGTGCCTCCTCAGCGAGCTCCCTCAGTGAGTCTCCTCAGTGAGCCTCCTCATTAAGCCACAGACATCATACACAAACACATACACACACACATACATGCACTCACACATATGCATGCACACAAGCACACAAATACACACTGTGAGCCTCCTCAGCGAGTCTCCTCAGTTTGCCTCCTCAGCGAGCTCCCTCAATAAGCCTCTTCAGCGAACTCCCTCAGTGGGTCTCCTCAGCGAGCTTCCTCAGCGAACTCCCTCAGTGGGTCTCCTCAGCGAGCTTCCTCAGCGAGCTCCCTCAGTGAGTCTCCTCAGCGAGCCTCCTCAGCGAACTCCCTCAGTGAGCCTCCTCATTGAGTCTCCTCAGTGAGCCTCCTCAGCGAGCCTCCTCAGCGAACTCCCTCAGTAAGCCTCCTCATTGAGTCTCCTCAGTGAGCCTCCTCAGCGAGCTCCCTCAGTGAGCCTCCTCTGTGAGCCTCCTCATTGAGCCACAAGCATCATACACACACATATGCATACACACAGACATACGCACACACACACACACACACACACACACACACATACACACATATGTATACACAGACATACGCACAGACACACACACATTCATACACAAATATACATACACACAAGCACACAAATACACAGAGTGAGCCTCCTCAGCGAGCTCTCTCTGTGTGCCTCCTCAGCGAGCTCCCTCAGTGAGTCTCCTCAGTGAGCCTCCTCATTAAGCCACAGACATCATACACAAACACATACACACATGCATACACACACACATACGTGCACTCACACACATATGCATGCACACAAGCACACAAATACACACTGTGAGCCTCCTCAGCGAGCTCCCTCAGTGAGCCTCCACAGTGAGCCTCCTCAGCAAGCTCCCTCAATGCGCCCCCTCTGTCTCCTCAGTAAGCCTCCTCAGCAACCTCCTCAATGAGCCACAGACATCATACACAAACACATACACACACACACATACGCACACACATACAAGCTCACACACACACACACATGCATGCACACAAATACAGTGAGCCTCCTCTGCGAGCTCCCTCAGTGAGCCCCCTCATTTAGCCACAGAGACATCATACACAAACACACACACACATGTGCACACACAAACACAAAGAGATGCATAAACACACATATGCACACACAAGCACACAAATACACAGTAAGCCTCCTCAGTGAGCCTCCTTAGTGAGCCTCCTCAGCGAGCTCCCTCAGTGAGCCTCCTCAGCGAGCTCCCTCAGTGAGCCTCCTCTGTGAGCCTCCTCACTGAGCCACAGGAATCATACACACTCACACATATGCATACATACAGACATACGCACACACACACACACACTCAGAACCTCTGTGTCTGCTGGAGTAAACACACCTCTCACACACACTCATGTTTGAATAATCGTCCATCTGATGGATTTCCATTCATTCCTGCTGCTGCATCAATGGTTCATCACAAAACTGGACACATTAGCAGCAGATGCTAAGATGATGTCATTTTTATCTAAAAAAAAAAAAAAAAAAANAAAAAAAAAAAAAAAAAAGCGCGTAAGTTTCCTTTGGCAGATCTATGCAGAAAATAAGCTTTTAACGTTTGACCTATAACTTGTTAGTTTTAAATGAAGGCGTCATTTTAAAGCAGCGGTTAAGGCATTAACTTGTGTTTTTGTCTGACAGATGAATATGAGCAGAGCTGAATCTGCTGCTGAGTTTTACAACGATCAATCAATTTTATTCGGAAAATTTATTACATCATCAAATTTGACTGAAAACATCCCGATTTTGAGTTTCTGAAATCAACAGATCCAGAAAATTATGTCCACAATACTGATGTCCAATGAATTTATACGATTTGTTCACATGGTTTCAAGTTAAGGATAAGTCAGGATTTAGCTACAGAAGTTTGAGGCCACGCCCAGATTTAAAAAAAAAAAAAAAAAAATCAATAGTTTTACAATTTACTCCACAGGAAATGACAAAAATACATAAAATGTAACTACCATAGTTTTCAAGAAATTGTCCATATGGAAGACATGGATGCTCAGAATGTTCAGGCCGATTTTAAAGGACCATACCAACCTTTTTCATGTTTGAGCCTAATATATTTAATTTTCATACACGACAGTCATTTCCCAAAGCATACTACTGGAACAGTGAATTAAAAATGTTTTTCCTACATGACTTCCTGCCTTGATGGAGGCAGAAGTGAAGTTTTAAGGAGACAAATAAAGACGAGATGCAGGCTGAGTTTGGTTTCCTAGGCGAATATGATTCACTTTTATTAAAAGCATCATAGCTACAATTCATCATACTGGATGTCTCCAAAAAAAAACAAAACAAAAAAAAAGACACACCAAAAAAAAAAAAAAAAANAAAAAAAAAAAAAAAAGAGAAAAAAAAACATTTACATGGTATGTCTGTAAACTTCAAGGCTAGATAAGAATTTTGAGGTAATGCTCTTCAGCTTGCTGGCTAAAAGTAACAAAAAGTCCATTTTTTCAAGAAAGTAGCTATAAGTCATAAAGGTACCTGATTATTTTATCTTTAACACCAGTGCATCAACAGAATGAGACTAACTGATTGCAGTACTCATCATTTACAGTTTTAGTTGTGTTTAATTCAGATGACACTTGTGGTTATTCATATAGTGTGTGTGTGTGTGTAGGGAGAGGGATGCTGAACATTCAAAGCTGCCTTGTTATTGCTGTCTCAGCATCAGAGAGAGAGAGAGAGAGAGAGAGAGAGNTCAAAGCTGCCTTGTTATTGCTGTCTCAGCATCAGAGAGAGAGAGAGAGAGAGAGAGAGAGTGAGTGATCAAACCTTCCACCCAGACCCTAAACCAGCAGCGGCCAGTCTGCAGTGGAACCTGAAGTTTCATAAAAGCAGGAAGTGGTCTCTGGAAGCTCCTCCCCCTCCTCCTCTCTCTCAGTCAGCTGGGCTGGCTGTGATCATAAATGTTCATGAGACCTGGCCACAACGTGTGTGTGTGTGTGTGTGTGTGTGTGTGTGTGAGTGTGAGAATGTAGTCAGAATATTTTTGCGTGGCTTGATTTCGTCTCGTTGGACACGTTAGAAACAGGAATGAGCGCGAGACAAAAACCGAACGCCACTTCCTGCTGTTCAAGTATTTCTTCAGCTACCAGAGTTGAAACTTCATGCAGATTTGGGAAACGTGCGCGCTTCCGTGTCTGCTGGAAAAGGAAGTCGTTGTCGGCGTTTTGGCCAGGCCTGCTGTCAGTGTGTGTGACTAGAGCAACAGTCTTTACGAGGAGGTCATCTGGGAGCAGCACTTGGTCTGAAATTGTGGGATGTTAAGAAGAAAATAAAGACAATAAATGACATTTAATGTGGCGGTGATAAAAAAAAAAAAAAAAAAAAAAAAAAAAAAAAAAAAAAAAAAAAAAAAAAAAAAAAAAAAAAANCATCCAAACCCTTCCACAGAACCCTCCGCTGGCGTCGGCTGGTTTTGCCAGCATGAAGTGGACCAATCAGAAGCCCCGACTGGTGCAGACCCAGCCCGCCTGCCACAGCCTGCCCGCCAAAACCAGCCGCCACCAGCAGGGACGGTTTAAAGATGGCAGCACAAAGACTCAGACCGGGAATCAAACAGTGTGGGACTGATTCAACAGTATCGCTTCAGCGTGCACGCACACACGCACATTTAAAAAAAAAAAAAGAAAAAACAGATCCACAGTCCGCCCACAAACTGTCACAGAGGGGCAGGAGTTAGTGTGTGTGGTGTACAGTGTGAGCGTGTGTGCATCTCGTGATGATGTGTGTGTGTGTGTGTGTGTGTGTGTGTGTGTGTGTGTGGTCAGTGTGTGAGACTGCGGCTGGTCCGTTTCCTGCTCTGATATGAGAGGCTAAAAAAAAAAAAATCTGCTCTGAAGAACAACTTCAGAACTCCATTACCCACAATCCCCTGCAGCAGCTTAGACAGACAGCCGCTGCGGCGTTTAGAGAACTCATGATGTGGCGCCAGCGGCCACCGCTCTGCTCTTCATGATGAGACGCTGCCGACGACCAACAGTCCGAACAGGAAGTAAGCAAACAAAAAAGAAAAATAAAGATGGAGAGCTGAAAGCAGCAACAACAACAACAACAACAACAACAACAACAATAATAATAGCACTAGTGGAGCCTCGTGACGTCCTGCTGGAGGAGGTGTGGCGTGACGGAGAGAAACGGCCTGAAGAGGAGGCGGAGCTCTGACAGAGCGGCTGTGAAGACTTTCCCTGACGGACCGAATTATCAGAGAGATGAAGCACGCTCCTCCTCCTCTTCCTCTCCGACACGCCGTCACGCCTGAACTCAACATGAAAAAAAAAATGTCTGTGGTGGAGGTGTGTAAACCTGGTGCAGAGAGAGAGAAAGAGAGAGGTCAAAGGTCAAGAAATGTCCAAGGCCAGTCAGTCGTTCTGTGTTATTTCAGTCACTCTTGTCCTTCTGTGGGGATGATGAAGATGCTGCCTCCTCTTCCTCTCCTCCGTCCTCCATCATGGCTGAATCCTCAGCTTCACCTCCCAGCTCCTCCTCCGATCTTCCCTCCTTCTCCTCAGCTGAGTCGCTCTCGCCTCCTCCGTGCGCCTCCTCTCCTCCCGTAGCCGCGGCACCGTCCTCTTCCTCCTTCTTCTCCTCGTCCTCGTCTCTGGGCAGGGTCGTGGTCACGGCGCTGCCTCCCAGCGCTCCGGCCATGCTGCTCTGGAGCTCGGCCAGGGTGGATGCGGCGGGGAAGCCGGGCAGGCTGAGCGCGCCGAGACCGGCCGGAAGGAACATGGAGGGGTAGAGGAGGCCGGGCGCCATGGTGGACAGGAGGAAGGGGTTAAACGCCAGCGTGTTGGCAGACATGCCCGCTGCAGCCAACAGCGTGGCGGCGTCTCCGTTGATGGACGGATCAGCTGCTGAATCGGTGGCGGCGAGCTGAGGAGCTGTGATGANCGTCTCCGTTGATGGACGGATCAGCTGCTGAATCGGTGGCGGCGAGCTGAGGAGCTGTGATGACGTCGTCAGTGGATTTCTCCATTTTCTCCACGCCTCCCTCTTTCTCCATCTTCCTCTTCTTTGCCTTACGCTCTCCTTCCTCCTTTCTCTCTGTGTCCTCCTCCGCTCCTGCTTCCTCACCGTCCTCCCCCTCCTCTCCCTCTCTCTTCCTCTTTGTCGCCACCGTCTCCTCTCCCTCTCCTCCGTCTCCCTCCGTAGTTCCGTTGGTGTTCCCTGACGTTGCGGCGACCGTGGTGTTGGATGATGCGGCAGCGGCGGCGGCCGCTGCCGCCAGGTTACCTCCAAACAGCCCACCCAGGCTGAACATGTTGGGAAGGGCAGCCATGTTGGGCAGGCCTCCCATGCCGGGCAGCATGAGTGGCAGCATGGAGGCGGCGGCGGCATTGGCGGCGGCCTGCTNGGCCTCCCATGCCGGGCAGCATGAGTGGCAGCATGGAGGCGGCGGCGGCATTGGCGGCGGCCTGCTTGGGGTCAGCGTGATGAGGGAACGCCATCAGACCCGCAGCCAGCTGGAGAGACTGGAGGCTCTGCAGAGACGACAGGTCCATCCCTCCAAACAGACTGCTCAGCAGCAGAGGGCTGATGCCTCCTGCAGACACAGAGACACACACACACACACACACACACACAGAGCAGTGTTAAAATAGAGAACCAGCATTTTTTCAGCACACACACGCACGCACAAACACAGCACGCATGCACAACATGCACAGAGACACAAGACATGCACACACACACGCACACGCACACACTACAGAAATGTGTCGTTAATCTGAGATGGTCATTGCTGTTCCACTGTGGGACAGGTAAAGGAGCAGTCCGTGTTTTTCTCAGCAGGTGATGATGATGATGATGATGGTTTACCTGCAGATGAAGCAGCAGTCGCCAGCGACGCCTGAGCAGCCTGAGCTGCTGCTGCTGCCTGAGCCGCAGCGGCTGCCTTCACGATCTCAGATTTGGGTCGTCGCCCCCGACGACGGACGCCCTCCTCCCTGACCACAGGGCCGGTGAGAAGGCGGTCAAACATGGCTTCTGGGAGGAAACCCTGCAGAAGTTCACGTTACAAAATAAGCTCAGTCTCAGATCAGCTGCTGTGTGTCGCACATTAAACCACGTTTATTCATCTAGACGCTGCTACGGCGTGAACACAGGCTCGTAGCAATGTATGTCAGGCTGCAGTGTGTGTGTGTGTGTGTGTGTGTGTGTGTGTCTGACCCAGTAGTTTTTAAGATGCCCTTCTGGTCGACCACAAGTTGTAAATGAGAAGCAGCAAAGAGATGAGCTGATAACAACATGAGTGTGAGGCTGTTTTCACGTGATAAGCAGTACTTGTGATCTGCACGCCGCTCACCTCGCTGCCTGAACTCCTGACGCCCTGCAGCTTTGTCAGCGCAAGGGACAGAGCGCTAATGTAGCAACATGCGTCATCGAGAAACGCCTGAGGCACGAGGCAAACACAGCTGTTAACTAACCTGCATTAGCAGCTAAGCTAGCTTTAGCTTCAGATATAGCTAACCTGATATTTAAAGGACCATACTGTCCGTTTTATATGTTTGAGCCTAATATATTTAATTTTCATACACGTAACATTACTGACAATCATTTCCCAAAGCATACTACTGAAACGGTGAATTAAAAATGTTTTTCCTACCTTCCAGACCTCCACTGGTTTCAGTTCATTCTCTAT
>VXCM01008833.1:0-15541 GCA_014773175.1 Lucifuga dentata
ACCTTAGAATGAGATATTTCCTGACTAAACATCTTATCCAGCACATTTTGCAGCAGCCAGTAAGCCTGCTGTGATTGGTCAATTACGGTAATCAGCTGCTGAAATAAATATCATGTTTACCGGTACGTGGATTATTTTCAGAAAATCACAGGAATACTATGACAATACCCAGAAAAACAGGTAATTTACTAAACAAACAAATTGATGGAACAACATCAGTGAGTCAGTTTATACTCGAGTATATATGGTAGTTTCTCCACCTGAAGCAGAAACTCCTGGTGAATACCAAGAAAGTCACAAGTCACATGAGGAGGAGAGCCAATCAGATGATTTGACACAAAACAAGCAGGAAGTAACTCTGTGGCTTATTTTGGAGAATCTTGACTTGCTGATGTACAACAAACATTCAGAAAACACAACGTCTGTATCACAACTTTTCAATAAAGGAGCCCATCTACTGGTTTTACCCTCAGAGATGTTTTTCTGTGTGTGTGGACACAGTGTGTGTTTGTACTCACTGTCATACTGGATGGGTCCACTGTCCACGCTGCCTCCTAGTCCGGGTTTGTCACAGAAGGGTGGTGCCCAGCCTCGATTGCAGTGGCAGTTCCCATTGCTGTTACACAACTACATACACACACACACACACACACACACACACACACACACACACACACACACACACATGTAAATGTGACTTTCTGATCAGTCTCAAAAGTCTTATAAATTATAAACCACTGATTTTCCAGCAGAATTGTGCCGTTTGTGTTTTTGTGGGTTTCTCTTTTTATTTATTAACCATTTAAATCAGGGATGGGCAACTGGTGGCCCACGGGCCAGATACGGCCCCCACCTTTAATCTATCAGACCCTCAGATGACTTCTCAATTAATAAAAATGAATATTATAAAAAAAGTGTTTTCCTTTGTTATTACCACCACCCATCAGTAGAGGGCGCTTGGTCATCCATTCCATTCTAGCAAAGCTTTCTAGCAAAGCTTGAGAGAATAAGATCGGGTCATGTCCCAGAAAATATCCCCTATTTTTTTGTTTTATTTAATGTGTGGCCCTTTGACCGTGAAAATTAAATTTATCGCCCCTGTCCTCACCAAAGTTGTCCATCCCTGATCTAAATGAAGCAGACAGCAAAACATTGAAATTAGGAGCAACTAGTACACCGCCTGTTGAAAACGTGCGTGTTCAGGCCGGGCTGGACTTTATGGTGTACGCCACAGCCTGCCATTAGTGCCTGTGGAGCGTATCCTGCCACCGCTCCCGGTGCGTATCCTGCCGCACGGACTAATTTTTACCCGGCACAGCTGAATTTGAGAACCGCTCATCCAAACAACTTCACATGCGACACTGCACGTCCTTGGATCCTGAACAATAAATCTGCTGAATATTAACTTCATACAGTTCCGGGTTCTGGAGATGTTGGTGTCAGAGAAACTGTAATTATAGATAGATGACATCATGTTTGCAAAGATCCAGTAGCTTTGAATGACGTATTTTTAAAAGAACTCTCGAGTTCTTGATGTGACTCGACTAAATAAAGATCAGAAAAAAATTTAAAAATATAAATATAACTTGAGTTATTTCCCCTAAAACAGATGAATGTTTGAGGTGAAATGAATCTGGATAAGTGGCCACACTCAGTGACCTTTGACCTGGGAAAATTCATTCTCCTTTGCAGCATTTAGCAACCGATGACCTCTGAGTTTTTAACTGACTTGTCTTAAAGTTGTGTCTTCAGATTAGCATTTTACACTCTATTATCTCCAGACATCGCACAGAATTCCTCCACTTCTTAATGGAGAAGAAAATAATGCCGCAATTATATCCAGATGTAATTATCCTCTCGGCGAGTAGCGCGCCTACTTACATCGTTAACACTCAGGTCACATGAAGGGCAGCGCAAGATGTTTGCTGATTCTTACTGCTCCACTACTTTTACTTCTTTTTCATTTAATTTTTTTTTTAAGATGAGGAGGAAGCACTTTACGACCTGATGCGCTTTCCTTGTGAACATTTCCCACGAGGCAGCTGGGGCTAAACGGCGTGACCTGGACTAAAGCTGGCGCCGTCACGCACACGCAGGATGAAGACGAGCCTGCCGAGGCTCAACAACCTCAAACGTCCTCCGCTAAAATCCNCGCACACGCAGGATGAAGACGAGCCTGCCGAGGCTCAACAACCTCAAACGTCCTCCGCTAAAATCCCCAAATCCTCACTTCAACCTTTCTGACATGAAACGCTGCTCGGCAGGCTTTTATTATTCCTCATTATTCCTGTCTGTTTGCGTGAACTTCACACCATTAAAGACAAATCAAATAATAATGCAAAATAAAAAAAAAATGTCTAACACGGGGAGAAGCGACAGTGGCAGAAAGTCAAAACCGTCTTTTTAGAATAATAATGACTCTGAGCCATTTCCATTTAGACGAAATGAAAGGAGACACACGGTGCGTAAAGAGGGAGGGAGAGGAGGATTAAAGGAGGATGTCTGGAGTTTTCTACCAGCGGCTATTTCAGGTCCAGATGAAGTGACAGCAGACGTGATGAATCCACCGCATGAAGACAGTTGAGCTTTCAAAGACATTGCAGTGACATTTCAGTTACGTGCTCCAAACTAAGCAGGTCCAACGAGGCCACATCACACTCATTTACTGTGTGTGTGTGTGTGTGGCTCAAATTGAACTTTATTTTATTTCCTATATTTATTTCAATTTATTTTTAAATGATTAGTTCTCAACGGATTCTATGTTAAGAACAGAGGACAGAAGATTTAAGGAAAGACCTCGACTTCCTCTGATGCCAAGCAGCCAATCACACAAAACATTTACATTCACACACACTCAACAATAAATCGATTTTTTTTCAAAGCCCGTGTAAACAGACTTGATTTTAAGGACCATACCGGCCATTTTTCACATTTGAGCCTAATATATTCAGTTTTCATACATGTTACGTTACTGACAATCATTTCCCAAAGGATAAAACCATATTTCAGCTTCCCTGATATTTTGCAAAATTTCTTAATCTTTCAAAATCAAATATTCAAGTGATACACCCACCTTAAAAATCAATCCTGCTAATAGTTACGCAGCCTTATGAAGTCACAGTCCTTTAAATTTTTCCATAAACACAAGTCTTCTTTTGGGACTATATTCCCCGGTGGAGGCATACATTCACTCCACGCTTTTTATTGAGCTTAAACGCTAAAATTATATAACTTCTAAAAAAACCTGAATACACGTCTTGTTGGTGATGATGGATTACCTATCCCAAGAACGTTTACAGTATCAACAAGTTGATTTTAATAGCAGAATGAACTGAAACCAATGGAGGTCTGGAAGGTAGGAAAAACATTTTTAATTCACCGTTCCAGTAGTATGCTTTGGGAAATGATTGTCAGTAACGTTACGTGTATGAAAACTGGATATGTTAGGCTCAACCATGCAAAATACCAGTGTGGTCCTTTAAACTCAGACTGAATTCAGCATAAATTCACATATGCTTTTGTAAATCGTCCAGCACGGAAACGCTCCAGCGGTTTTAAATGATTCATCCGATCCAGCCGGCTGACTTGGGAGGAAATGTTTTCAGAATGCCCACACTGGGAGGCGGGGCTAAAAGCTGCTGCTATAGAGAGGGGAGGGGGGNGGAGGGGGGAGGGGGATGTGTGTGTGTCTTTGTTTTTGTAATCTTAACTGTATTAATATAATACAACAATGCAATACAACTTTATTATCGACAGTAGTTGCAAACGACCAAACGACACACAGGACAAACGTTAAAATAATTACAGTTAAGAAGCAAAAATGTTGATTGCCTGAGTCGTGTGTGTCATCCGGTTCAATAAACATCATCACGCACAATATTTAGGAGTTCCTAGAAATAAAGCTTTCCATAAGAAAACTAGCAAGCTGTAATCAAGTTTTAACCAATAATCATCTGTTATGCATATTAACGATGCTGGTGCGGTATGAGCATCCTGTAAAATCAGTTTCAGCAGAAAACTGTGAGTCTTCATTAAATCCTCAAATCTAAAAAAAAAAAAAAAAAAAAAAAAAAAAAANAAAAAAAAAAAAAAAAAAATTCTTTTTAATAATTAAGAAGCCAAACTGCTGGAACGAGAAAATGTACCTTTACACAAACACAATCAGTCATTAAAAACTATTCAAATCAGATCATTCAAGACATAAAGATTTTTAACCACTCTGATTAATACGTTGATATATGTAAAAATTTAAAATCGAGTACTTAAATCTACATTTAAATTATGAAATACAAAACTCTAAGACAAAAAAAAAAAAAATTATGTGAATATGATTTCTTTTAAAATAAATAAAACAATCTAAATAATTGGACGTCTTTATGAATTACATTTATTAATGTTTGTTTCAATCATTCACCAACTAATCTGACAGTTAATTTGTCTTCGGCTTTAAACTCGCACGTTTGATCAGCTAATGATTTTCTTCATTTCTTATTGCCTTAATTAACTCTAAAATCAATTTTTCAAGAAAATTTTGCATTCAAGAAAAGAAAATCCAATTTATAGGAATTTAGAGGAAAAAAAAAACCTAAAATAACTCATAAAAAAGTTGCCAACTCTTTATCGATTCTAGAAAATAAAAAGAAAGGCTCCAAAAATCAGCAAACAACGTGTTGAAAGTGATTTTAGATCCAGAGGATTGAAGGGAAAATTTAATTGTCTTATTTAAATCCTGATAAACTTAATCTGCATCCTCATCTTCTCTTAAAGGACCATACCGGTGATCCTGCATGTTTGAGCCCAATAAATACAAACTGCTTAATGTTACGTTACCAACAACCATTTCCCAAAACATACTACTGGAGCCGTACATTTTAGATTGTTTTTCCTACCTTCCAGACTGTCATTGGCTTCAGTTCATTCTTGTACGCTATAAAAATCAATTTATAGAGACTTGAAACATGCTTCAGAAAAATAATCCATCACAGCAAACATGATGTCTGTTAAGTTTTTTGCTGAAGTAATTTTATTTAATTGATCCAACACGGAGCTGCATGGAAGACGAGGTATGTCTATGCCAGGACATATAGTCCCAGGAGAAGACGGCTTTTACAGGGAAATTAAAATGACCGTCTCTTCTACAATCGTGCAAAAGTGTTCGAAGGTGAAACGCTAAATTTTAAGGTGTATCACCTGAACATTTGATTTAGAAAGATTGGAGGATTTGAAAAAAATAACAGGAAAACTAAAATACGCTTCTATGTTTTGGAAACTGGTTGTCAGTAACGTAACATGTATGCAGGTTGTATTTACAGCGGGGTCCAAAAGTCTGAGACCACTGTGAAAATGCTTTTATTTTGCATTCTTTTTGAATTTAATACAAGATTTTNAAAGTCTGAGACCACTGTGAAAATGCTTTTATTTTGCATTCTTTTTGAATTTAATACAAGATTTTTAATTCCAAATAATAAAATCATCTTAAGAGTGAAAAGTCAAATCTGTGAAAAATGCACATGAATGGTCTCAGACTTTTGGACCCTACTGTACATTGGGCTCATTCAAACTGGCCGGTTTGGTCCTTTAAAGGAACGAGTGTTTAAGCCTCAAACCCTCCACGCCTGAGCGCGGTCACATGCTCATAAAGCGAGCGGCGTGCGGCGACCGAGTCCTGCTCTGCTAAATACTTCATCACTTCAGCTGCTCGTCTGTTTTCCTGCTTTCAGGACAGACGGCGTGTCAGCGGAGGGACGCCTCTGCTCAAAGACACAGTGTGACAATAAGATTAGGACGCCACGCTAAGCTAACTGAGTCCAGTCTGTTGCACGGCCGTGCTTGTGTGTGTGTGTGTCTATGCGTGCATGTGTGTGCATGTGTGTGTGTGTGCATACCCCGTTGCCGTGGCAGCGTGTGATGCAGGTCTCCAGCTCAGTAAAGGAGGCATTCTGGCAGCGGCGGTCTCTGCACACCTGTGGAATGAGCACACACAGTGTATGGATTACATCCAAACACACACACGCACATACAGTACACACACACATACAGAACACCTATGTGTAACACACGTAAATAAGATACTCAGTGCACTGAATAATGTTTTTCTTTTTATTCTAATCTGTTACACAGACACACAGACATAACGCACAATTAGCTTAGACGTTCTGTCTGCACCGCTGTCATGACATCACTACATTGTGTGTCCTGTTCCGCTGTTCTCCCGTCAAATTATAATAACATAAATAGGTCTTTAACATACTGTAAAACAAAGGAAAAAGTATAAACTTAAGATTGTAATTACTCCCATTTTCACTATTATGCTTTCTTCATCACATGAGGTAATTCAAACAGAAAAAATGCACCGCCACAATCTAATTTGTAAAAGTTAGCTTAGCTGCTATCGACTTTGTTAGCAAACATTAGCTCAACTTTACAAACACCGCTTTATGGGAAAAAATGGCCAGCTTTTCCACTCCTAAAGTGACTTTCTGTGTTATACCTACACATTTATACCATATTTGCACATCATCTTTCTACTTGCTTACCTGCCAAACATACACAGACATACAGTATAATTAGCTTCAACGTTCAGTCTTAGACTTGGCTGGTTCTAACTTCAACCATAAAACTAACATGTGGCTCAGGAAATCTAGTTTGTGTGGCACAAACACTGCTTAAGTGGCTTTTGATGTAGTGTAGATGAGCATCCACCAGGGGGCGCACTCACAGACAGGCTTATTGAGTAAAGACACAGACACTGAGGGCAGAGTCGAGAGAGCCATGAGAACCGAGAGAACTGAAAGAACCAAGAGAGCAGAGAGAGCCATGAGAGCCGCAAGAACCGGGAGAGCCACAAGAACCGAAAGAGCCACAAGAGTGGCGAGAACTGAGAGAGCCGAGAATCTGGCGAAAACCGAGACTGGTNACCGAAAGAGCCACAAGAGTGGCGAGAACTGAGAGAGCCGAGAATCTGGCGAAAACCGAGACTGGTGAGAACTGAGAGAGCCGCGTGAACCTTAAGAACCAAGAGAGTCGTGAGAACCAGAGCCGTGAGACCGAGAGAGCCATGAGAGTATGGAGTATAGAGTTGTGCGGACATCATCCCTTCAACCTTCTGTTGAGAAACACTTCGCTGTTTCTTTGCTAGTTTAAAACAAAAAAAAAAAAAATTNAAAAAAAAAAAAAAATTATAGGTGTTGTTTAACTTTATTCAGATGAAACAAATAGCATATAAAATAAAGCAAAAAGAAAAAGAGTAGTCCATGTCAACAACAAAAAAGGACTCATAATAAATGAAATGAATAAATGTATTACAGACAGAAATCGTTTTCTTGCTCCTGCAAAACTCAGTAATTTTAATGGAATGTCCCAATTCCTTCAGAAAAACACAAAACAAAGGTTGGTTGCAGAGAATTTGCATTTATGTGTTAATTTTGCTTTTCTTTGGTTTTATGAAAATTATGGAAGCAAAACACAGCAAACAACAATTCTTTATTATTATTATTTTTTTTTTTTTTTTTTTTTTTTTTTTTTTTTTTTTTTTTTTTTTTTNAGGCTCTCTCTCTCTCTCTCTCTCTCTCTCGTAATAAAACTTCATAATTGATTCTTTCTATATGGCAGCAGCCATGAAAACACACTTTCTGTAATCGGAGTAAACTCTGATTTACAGAGATTTCCAACTGAAAATTAAACAAAAATCTATTTATTGCCTTAATCTGAGTGTTAATATTGATAATGTGCTCTGTATCGCGGCTGCTGTTAGACGCAGAATGTATGAGTGTGTGTGTGTGTGATCAGGACAGGCGGCTTTGTGATATGTGTGCGTTTATTCCTGAGAAGGCGCTGTTCATTATGACGAGTCAAAATTCATCAGACAATATTCTCTGCTGCCTGTTTAGAGTATAGAACTCATATTCTATTCTATTTTCTTTTCATTGTTTTGACACATAAACTGAAATAGCTGAAATGTGATATAGAGTGAAAGCCAAGAGAATGCAGGGCGTCTGGGTGTGCAAATATATATTCATATATGTATTTCACATTATACATTATTCAGCATATTTGTATGATTTCTGTGGTGTGTGTGTGTGTGTGTTTCTCATTGACTAGACTAGGAGTCTTATATTCCATGAAGAATCTGAATTCTAAAGCCTGATCGCAATATCAGAAAAAAGATAAAGGTGAAATTCTGCTTTGTTGATGTGTGTTGGTATAAATGACATACTGTATATAAGACCACTTATCCTATTTATCCATTAAAGGACATGTTTGAGTCTAATATATTCAATTTTAACGTTACTGACAATCATTTCCCAAAGCATACTACAGGAACGGTGAATTAAAAATGTTTTTCCTACCTTCCAGACCTCCATTGGTTTCAGTTCATTCTGCTATTAAAATCAACTTGTTGATATTTGAAACGTTCTTGGGATAGGTAATCCATCATCACCAACAAGATGTGTATTCAGGTTTTTTTAGAAGTTACATAATTTTAGTGTTTAAGCTCAATAAAAAGCGTGGAGTGAATGTATGCCTCCACCGGGGAATATAGTCCCAAAAGAAGACCTGCGTTTATGGAAAAATTTAAAGGACTGTGACTTCATAAGGCTGCGTAACTATTAGCAGGAGAAACATGGATTTTTAAGGTGGGTGTATCACTTGAATATTTGATTTTGAAAGATTAAGAAATCCTGCAAAATATTAGGAAAGCTGAAATACAGTTTTATCCTTTGAGAAATGATTGTCAGTAACGTAACATGTATAAAAATTGAATATATTAGGCTCAAACATGCAAAATGGCCGGTATGGTCCTTTAACATAAAATGGGTTTATCTGAATTCAGAATGCCTGAGCTTATATTATCATGTTACTGCAGATACACACTGCACCAACACTCATTTTTAACATTATTAACGGCATCGTTTGTCTCCAGATAATTCTAAGTCGTTACTCTTTTAAAACAGGCCTTTACTTCTGAAATTATTTATTAAGCTTCCTCATAAGGAGCTGGAGCATTTGATCAGCATAAACTTTTCGGAGCCATAATTCGCCCGTTTAGAGACTGACCTTGCCCTCTCCACACTTGGTGCCGGTCATGACGAGGCCGGGGTCAGGCAGGTCGCCCTGGCCGTCCTGCGTGCTGTACACGTAGGTACCGCGGCACTTTACTTCCACGCCGTCTGTCTTGATGGTGGTGTCAATGGACACGGCGTTGGTGCCTTTGGGCTTCTTGGCGGCGCTGTGGCACTGGATCTTACCACACTTGGCATCGCTGGACATAGATAAGATAGAAACAAATCTCAAATTAACAACCATGAAATCAAACTCTGTTCATGGTGGATGCTGAGCAGTAGAAAGTAGAAGCTGAGTAACAACATCTACTTAACGGCTGGGCGTAAGCATGCTAGCTCGCGGTGAGGTTTTAGGGATGACAGGCCCAACGTGAAACATCTCAGCAACTACACACACACTCACACACACAAACTCCTGAAGGATGAAGGTTAATGACTTTGATAACCATGTGACTTTTCATCTTAGCCCCATCAACAGGGATTTATTTTATTTTAACATATAAGCAAAATACGGTCTGTGTCTATGTTTTGGAAGATGGTTGTCTCTAAGGAACTTATTATGGGTAGTATTTAATGGGCGTAAACATGCAGAATCACCGGTATGGTCCTTTAAAAGGGACAACAGGAAGTAGCCCTTGTGATGTTATAAAAGTCTTTTTGCTTTAGGTCTCAAAACATACCTCCAAAATCAAGTGACCTTAGTGCTAACATAGCATGTAGCTTATGAAATGTTAGCGACCTAACCATATGCTCGCAATAACTTTTTGCATTTCAACATTTCAATGTTTATAATGTTCACATGCTAATATTAGCGTGTTAAAGTACAAAACATGACAAATTAAATGTTGTTAAGTTTACTGTTGGAATGTTAGCATGCTAATGATAGCACCTTAGCTAAAGCAGCTGGTGCCTTCAGGTGCAATCATGTTTACAGTATTTAACAGAGCTCCATTTGAATGTTCATAAGTGGGAAATTTTAACTAACCAGGAATTTTTTTTTTTTTTTATGGTTCACAAATTTAAAAAAGTCAAATTTAAATGAACTAGTTTTGTCGTCTGTTCTTTGCGATGGGGTTCATGTCAAGGTGCAGATGGAAAAAACTGTTAAGACTTTCAAATATTCATCAAACAACTAATAATGGACCTTGGTACAATAAGACATAATTAGCACATTATCTATCATGCTAACAAGTTGCTGATACTGTTTATTAATCAAATTTACATTGAGTTATGGGTGTATGGAGTCATGGGTGCAGCTAAGAGAGCCCCCAAAAGCTATAAATATAAAATTATGTTTCGATGTAATACATATAAATCATTCTTTTATTCTAACGTATCCTGTTAATTCCATACTTAAACTGCATAAACCAGGCCCAAAACCCAAGAATTTTTCCTGAGGAATGAGACGATCATCACAGGAAATGCAGATTTTTTTTATAAATTTAACTCAAACTTAGACCATCTAAAAATAATCAATAATCCCGCAATGTGAAACACCATCAGAGAACATTCATGAATCCGATTTAGTTGTTGTCTACTGTTAGTAACTTCCTATAATTTTTAAAATTTTGATTCTATCCAGATCAATATATCCAGTTAGGAAAAAAGGCTGTGTGCCCAGACCCCTCAGATTACTAAGTGCACCCCTGCTGCTACATTTATACAATGCCTGTAGTTATTAGTCACTTTGTAGAAAAGACAATTTGATAAACTTCACATAAAAATATACAATATGCCTCCAAATATAATAATGTGACAATCCAGAGATAAACTAGTGAAAATTAGGACCAGCCGGCCTAGCTAATGGAAATACTGCATTAATGCAAATGTTTCAGTAAATTAACACTCTAAAATGTGTGTCATCAGAAAAGCTGCAGTTACTCATTATTTAGGAGTTGAGTGGCTTGCTTAAAGGACCATACCACCCATTTTGCATGTTTGAGTCTAATATATTCAATTTTCATACATGTTACGTTACTGACAATCATTTCCCAAAGGATAAAACTGTATTTCAGATTTCCTGATATTGTGCAAAATTTCTTCATCTTTCAAAATCAAATATTCAAGTGATACACCCACCTTAAAAATCAATCCTGCTAATAGTTACACAGCCTTATGAAGTCACGGTCCTTTAAATTTTTCCATAAATGCAGGTCTTCTTTTGGGACTATATTCCCCGGTGGAGGCATACATTCACTCCACTTTTTATTGCGCTTAAATGCTAAAATTACACAACTTCTAAAAAAAAACCCTGAATACACGTCTTGTTGGTGATGATGGATTACCTATCCCAAGAACGTTTACAGTATCAACAAGTTGATTTTAATAGCAGAATGAACTGAAACCAATGGAGGTCTGGAAGGTAGGAAAAACATTTTTAATTCACCGTTCCAGTAGTATGCTTTGGGAAATGATTGTCAGTAACGTAACATGTATGAAAACTGAATATATTAGGCTCAAATATGCAAAATGGGCGGTATGGTCCTTTAAGGGCAGCTCAACAGTCGCTTTTTGAGAGCAGAGACTTATTTGACCTACTTTCCCAATATCAGGATTCAAACTGACAAGCTTGTAGTTCACAACTCTGTAGTATTTTTCTGGGCTACCACACACACACACACACACACACACACACTCANAGTTCACAACTCTGTAGTATTTTTCTGGGCTACCACACACACACACACACACACACACACACTCACCTCACACACACACACCCCAGTAGGCTCTCAGCAGAAACAGATGAAGCGAAGAGAATTACAAAATGATGGACAGATAGCGGCTGTGCATCAATTATTCCCATGTTGTAACAACAGGCAGACAGCACATTTACATATCCTCTAATCAGAAAACGTGCTAATGACTCCCCTGGGATCCGTGATGGATTTGGGCAGCGGCGTATCATACAAGCCAGCCATCAGCCTTAATACACAGGTTCATTTACATAGCTAAGCTGCTAATTTGGTTTCATTAATTAGCTCTGGCACTGTGCCATGGAAACACTCTGCTCACAAAGGCCTGGCACTGTGTGTGTGTGAGTGTGTGTGTGTGTTTGAAGAATTTACAATTAGACATTAACCTCAGCAAAGCTTGTTTGCTAGCAGCATCAGAGCTTTGAAAAGAACTAACTAAAATCAGCATTAGTCCAGAATCCATCTAATGGCTCATTTTCTGCAATTTGGAGCACAGAACAGTCAGACAGAACCAACATGCAGCACCTAAATATTAACTGCAGTCAATTTACAGCATACATGTTACTTTACAGTAATATATTTTAATATCATCACAAGTAGAGTTGGAGAACTATGGAAGATTATAAGGGACACAATTAAAATAAAAAAAAGTAGAGTGAAATATAATACACATTTGTGAAATAAATGTTTTCATTTGTTTTTCATTTCCATACATGCATTAAATGTGTCATAATTAAGTGAAAAATATATGATATAGTGCAAACACTTTATATTTCTGTTTGAATGATTGAATTAATTGTTTTTCATTGTGACATGAATTTTTCATGCCACGTTACAATCAAATCACAGTATGGTGAAAAGAAAAGATCAGGGGTTTTTCATTTCATGTTGTCCAGCAGGGGGCAGCATAGACATGCCAATACTAAATGCAAAGCCATCTTATTTACTTTTCTGAAGCTGCTGCATTATTAGTGCCATCATGAAAAAGAAAACACAGTCCAATCACTGCGTGGGGGCGGGGCTTAAGGCATAGCTTGTTCTGAATGTGCATTAGCAGGTGATAGCGATCATGTTGAGTCAGGAGAGAGAATAAAGGAGATTGCTGCTCTGTTGCAACAAGTGGAAGAACACACAGTTAGTGATGATTTGACACAGTAGAAGTTCACAGATTCTAGTGCTGAAATCCACATTTCTAAGTACCTGAGTATGGAGGTAACAGGAATGTGTACGGGAGACCGGCCCGGTCTATCAGACTGATAATGTCCCTTCATGTCCCAGCTGCATCTTCAAACTGTTAGCATGAGGCTAACTTGTTCCTACTGTTTACAAAACTCGTTTGTTTGTTGAAGAAATTCGTCCATGATAAATTATATGTCCTCTATACTCTCTATAACCACTCCACTCTGAATAATATAAAATTATTGATAATGCGCATTCAGAACAACCCATGCCTTAAGCTCCACCCCCACACTGTGATTAGATTATGCTTTCTTTTTCATTCTGGCACTAATAACGCAGCAGCTTCAGAAAAGTAAATGAGATGGCTCTGCATTTAGTATTGACACGTCTATGCTGCCCCCTGCTGGACAACATGAAAAGAAAAACCCCTGATGTTTTATTTTCACTGTGATTTGATTGTAACGTGGCATGAAAAATTCATGTCATAATGAAAAACAATTAATTCAATCATTCAAACAACAACAAAAAAAAGTTTGCACTATACCATATATTTTTCACTTAATTATGACAGTAAATGCGTGTATCGAAATGAAATACAAATGAAACATATTGTATTTCACAAATGTGTTTTACATTTCACTCTATTTTTTATTTTAATTGTGTCCCTTATAATCTTCCATAGAGAACATTATATAGAACAGATATTATGCATGTGTCAAAAATCAAAACGTGAACTAATGATACAAGTCTGCAAAACTTTGTCTACATACACATTTTTACATATAATAACTACAATCTACATACAAGTCAGGCTTCATATAATCGTTTTAGTGACTCATTTAAAATCATGGAAGTGATCAAACTTACAGATTCAATCTACAAGTATCTACCTCTGAGAAGCTGTGAAATCTTATAGCCTTTAGTGTTTTTTGCGTCAAGGATGTGCGTCGCTCACCGTTTCTCACATTTCACGTAGTTGCCGTGCTCGTCTTTTCCGCAATTTCCAAATGCGTTCCCGGCGGCGTTGACATCTTGAAAGCAGGCATCGTGGGCTGGCTGAGCTCCTGCGACCACAACACTTCACATCAAGCTGCTGCAATGAGGCTGAAACATGCTGCTGTTTCTCCTCCACAGACAACAAGGTCAATATATTGACTCAAAGAGCATTTTTAGTGTTCTGCTGCTTCAACACAAAGATGTTAAATCACAAGTCTCCACATTTCATTTTGTCCCTAATCATCACAGCATGTCCACGCTTTTGTTAAAGATCATATGATCATCACGTATGATTTTAATTTGCCAGATTTAGATCAATATCTGGATCTAGGCTAAACTGCACCTATTGATAGATTCATTTTTAAATTAAAATTATGGTCTTAGTATTTGAGAAATAGGAAAACGCATTGACTAATTATCTGTTTGGCAAAAAAGTGGAAGAAAAGTTTGTATCTGGAAACAGATCTGCCACAAAAAATCAGACCGAAGTTCCATCTGCCTCCAAATTTACATGAAAATCTGTTTGCGATCTGTAAGATTCTACCGACAAACGCCAAAGAAATCATAAACGCATAACATCTTTGATGGAGGTTAAAAAGATCGAGTCCCCGTGATGCCGGACTGGGCTAAAAATCACTTTACATGAAACATCCGAGGAGAGAAGCAGGATGATATAGAGATGACAGGCCATATATGGATTTATGGTTTTATGAAATAGTCCTTTAATGTGACCTGGCTGCTGGTCGACCTTCTATAAAACCTACAGTCAATTTTCTTTCCACATATACTGTTATTATATTTAACTCGTCAATTGCTTTTGAAGATGATTATGGCCTCTGGGGACAGATCAAACGTGGCTCCAAGGATGTGTCCATGCCTTAGACCGCGGCTTACATTAAGGGTGTGTTTGCTGTAATCAGACAGGAAGTGGGTTTCGTACCGTAACCCCACAGCTGCAGGCACTGCTGCAGGTGGGTCAGACACATGCCGTTGTAGCAGTAGGCGAGTCCGTGCTGACAGGCGGAGCCATCCAGCAGGTAAACGTTGGCAGGACAGTACGGAGAAGCGCCAGTGCAGTACTCGGGCAGGTCGCATGATCCCGCCGGCCCGCGGCACATCGTACCCGCCTGCTTCAGCTGCAACAACACGACGGCAGAGCGCTAAGTCAACAACAAAACAGCNTACCCGCCTGCTTCAGCTGCAACAACACGACGGCAGAGCGCTAAGTCAACAACAAAACAGCAAACAGCAAAGCAATGGGAGAGGTCTAAGGCCGTCACACACCAAGAAGAGAGAATAAATGACACAAAAGTGCAAATTTTTCGGATGTGAGTTTGTCGCAGTAAATATATTCACACCAAACGTGACGCAATTTTTGCGAATATTTGTTTGGGTTCACGCCAAAAAACGCAGAACAAAAAACACGAGTCAGCAACAAGTGATGATGGTCCTGATTTAGCTTAACGAAAGGCTTCATCAAGTGTAAAGGAGGCGGCACTTGTTTGATACAGGAAGTAAAGGATCATACCGCTCATTTTATTTAATTTTCATACATGTTACGGTACTGACAATCATTTCCCAAAGGATAAAACCGTATTTCAGCTTTCC
>VXCM01008839.1:0-13879 GCA_014773175.1 Lucifuga dentata
AGAATGTGCACCGCTGACTTCTACGTTACACATTACGCATGCCTCTATCTCAATGACTATTGGCTCTCCTGGGTCATGTGACCGCTCGTTTGGAACCTCATGTGACCATAAAACTCACGTAGTCAGCTATCACGTTAGTTGGTTGACCGATATGCTGTCTGTGAATGGTATTTCATGAAAACATCATTAAAATCCCGGGTAAACTGAATGAGTTGTTGATCATAGACTTTGCTCAGAAACAGGAGGTCGTCAGGCCTGCAGACTTAAAAAAAGAAAAAAATCTGAAGTACTTATATAAAAAGAGGCAATGTTACACTGAATGAAAGAAACAGATGTCTCTTTTTCTTCTCAAAAGACTTAATTAGGAAAACAAGTGGTGAAAATATGTTTGTTTCCGAGGTACAGAGACGGGATTGTTAAGAAATCGAGACTTAAAGAGACATGGAAACGAGGACAGGAGGGAGGAGTGGATGGAGGGAGAGGAAGCGAGGCATTTGTCAGTTATTTCTCAAAGCCTTGCCCTTTGTTGAGAGGAGTATAACCCTTTGGCCGGCATAAAAAAGCCTGTTAGCCACCAACAATAAGATCCGAAAATGGACTCTTTTCTCTTAATAGCTTCAGATCATTTCTTTGCTGCTTAAAGGGGGGCTGGAAAATGTCCACTCTCGAGTAAATTGAAGTAGTGGTTTGAAGTTGAGTTGGTGGAAGTGTGTTTTAAAGACTCTCTCATTTGGAGCAGCGATCTGTAGCAGATGGATGTATGAAAGCACTTTTTTTCCAATCTGAGGGTAAAATGTTTGGGCCCAAAGCCAGATCTGAAGGAACAAGCTGAAAGGCCAAAAGAGTAAAAAGAGGCGACACTGAATCCGTGTCTGTCAGCTTCTGGACCGCAGACTTTTTGCTTTTGGAGATTTCTTAATATAAAGTACATATCAGCACTTTCATGGAAATATAATTAAGCTACATTTAGGTCTTGATGCCTAATTCTGATCTTTTATCTAATTTTTTGGACAACATATTTGCATCTTCTTTTTAAGACGCCCATATCCAATATTTGTCTTTAAACGCTTTTGAGCTCAAACACCCGGATGCATAAACACGGCTTTGCACAAGCTGATTTTTCTGAGATGGATATAAACAAACTCTTGCAAAGGATGAAAATGAGACAGAAATATTTATATAAGCTATTTCTTTCTTTCTGAAGCATTTTTAAAAGCCCCAAACATGTTTTCAGATGGAGAAAAAGGATTAGAGCACTTATTACAGTTTGGGTGTGTGCAGCAAGGATGGCTGCTACCTCATTTCACAGGAAGTCTGGATGCGAGCGAGGACTCAAGATTGGCGTGAGCGTGGAGTTGAAAAGTTTGATCAGTGGGTTAGAAACTTTCAAATATGGAGAGAAACATTCAATACGTTGTGTGAGCGTTTATCCCCAAGACTCTCCCGTCAGGAAATGTCCTTCTGTTGGGCGATGGCGGCGCAGACGTGGCGGCTNATCCCCAAGACTCTCCCGTCAGGAAATGTCCTTCTGTTGGGCGATGGCGGCGCAGACGTGGCGGCTGCAATTACAGCCTGTTATCACACACTTCCACATCTGGCATGAGATCGCCTCAGTATGTCATCATATTGATCACTTACATCATTCATATGTAGATAAAATAAACCATTATGAATGAATCAGAATGGCGAAGAAGTTCCGATCGGTGTATTTAGATCGCAGATATCCGATATGTATCTGATTCATTTCTACATTTGCGTGTGGCCAAAAACAGATCTGAGAATATCAGATTCCATATTTTTTAATTTGATTTTATTTATTTTATTTGCTGCAGACTCCTCTCCAGGGTATAAGCAACGAAAAAACAACACACAAAACAAACACTGACCAGCTCCAATCAAACAAAGAAACCAAAACTCTGCACATACATAAAGGTCAATTATATTTAGAAATCAAAGCTGCACAATATTTTCTTAATGAACTTAACCAAATTAAACAAAGCCTTAACATTTCTTGTGCCCATCGGCTTCTTAAATTTGTAAACAGAAGGGTTTACTCTATAATGTCTTTTAATCAGTTTGTTTCTATCCTCCTTAAAAACAGCACAAATAAGCTCACAGTGAAACTGGTTTCCTTGGCCACCAGTCAAACATAAAGTACACAGTTTGAGTGTATTTTCACATACATATCTACATTTAGAAACAGGTAAATTATGACTTCTACACCCATATTTAGACATAAATTCTTTCAACTGGACTCAATACACTAAGATAACTCTCAAAACCAAAATTAACTTTAAATAACCTGTAATTGTCACACAAAGAGTCACTACATAATTCATCATGCCAACACTGTAAATCCATATATTTTAGTCTGAGATCAATCATCAGCTTTATATGTTTAGAATTGAGACTATACCATAAATAAGACAGTCCACATTCATCAAGAATATTCTTAACTTTAAGAACCCATTCAGACTCATAAACACCATTATCATACCATTTCTTAAATAAGCTAAACATAATATGTGAAATTGTCTCAGTACTACTGCTTAGTAATGCTGCGTTCACAGACCTCGGAACTCAGATTTTTTCGACTTCTTACTTGGAAAAATGCGTTGGAACGGCACTTAAAGTCGGAGCTCCAGCTGGGAAACTCAGACCAAAATGATCTACACTGACTTACCGAGCATGATGTCATCAACATGGCGGCGNGCTGGGAAACTCAGACCAAAATGATCTACACTGACTTACCGAGCATGATGTCATCAACATGGCGGCGCCGTGGAAACGAGCTTTGTGAATGGAAATGATCAGCTAAAAGGCGAATAAAGTATTTTTTCTTATGTGACATTGAAAGAAAAAGGTCAGAATATATCGCCATGGTAACTATTTTGTATAATAACTGTTTGCCATTGATACATAAGTGTAAATACTTTCATAATATTACTTCTCTGCACAAAGTTTAATACCCACTGTGATTAATATCATTGTAAAACTACACAACCAGACAGTCCTGTAGTCTAACTTTACTTTAGTTAGCATTATTACAAAGTTTAATTAATTTTACAGTATTTATTGGTGTTCATGCTTTTTTGATTCCATTCGGCTGGAACGGTTTGAGGTTGGAAGTTGGAGCTTCCAACTGGGAAAAATTTGACTTCCAAGGTCTGTGAACGCAGCATTAATGCACCCAAAATTTATCATTCGCATTTTTACCTATATACATTTAGCATATTCATATGCTTTTTTTTTTTTTTTTTTTTTTTTTTTTTTTTTTTTTTTTTTTTTTTTTTTTTTTTNCTGGTGCATTGATGTGCGACAAGCCACAAAAGTGCAGATTGGTGGTGGATGCCTAATTACAGTCTGTAAAAACTCGGCATCACTCCAGACACATTTTCACACACACACACACACACACACACACACACACACACACACACACACACATACACACTTGCTCACACACACTTTAAAAATCCACATCTTCAGAAAATGAGTCATTCCCTGATCTGCCTGGTGAGGCACATGCTGTGACAGGCAATTTGTAGTAAACCTTACATGTGTCACAACACACGTTACTCACACACACACACGATCCACATGTGCACACACAAACGACCAAAGACGTACAAACGTGCCCAGTAAACACATTGGAGTAGCTACTGATAAGCTAACTGTACCGGAACATGTTCTGTATGTTCCTCACGCACACACAGCGACTTAAAAGCAGGATATGTCTAAAAACCACCAATATGAGCAGTTTCTTTCTCACAGGAACGATGAAGATTAGCCCTTCTGAGAGCCGGGCTCCTTGGGCACTCATAAATGATTAGTATTCTTCCAAGAAGACCATTGACTCCAAAGTGCTGTAATGAATCTGGGAATTAAAGTGCTTTAATTACAGCTTATCATTGCTTTGGAGACCCTCAATTATGCACCAACAAAAATGAAGATGTTTAGTACAAAAATGGCTTCCTGTGCAGACAATGAGCATGCAGCCAATCATCTCACTGTGCAGATGATCGGGATGTGAAATCACGTTTATGTCATAAGTCTATAAAAGAGGTACACTGACGAAGAACGTGCAGATATATCAAGGTATTTTTGCGATAACGATATGTATAAACACTAACTCTGAGCAATGTTGCATTGGTGGTTGCAGAAGTAAAAAAAAAAAAATACTNAAGTAAAAAAAAAAAATACTACAAATAGTACCAACGTGAGTAAAAATGAATCAGTGTAAAAGCAGCACAGTAGAGTGTTTCCCTTCAGTAAAAGTATAAATAACTAAAATCTGTAATATTTAAGGTTATAAACGATAATTCAAATTAACTTGAGCTGCTAGTTTTTAATAGTTTATAAAAAAAATTAAATTATTAGCAAATAAAATGACTGATGATAATAACTGATCTTTGGCAGGTTATGATGTTAAATAGCCTCTATAACGCTGCACTTAAAGGACCATACTATCCATTTTGCATGTTTGAGCCTAATATATTCAATTTTCATACATTTAACGTTACTGACAATCATTTCCCAAAGCATACTACTAGAATGGTGAATTAAAAATGTTTTTCCTACCTTTCAGACCTCCATTGGTTTCAGTTCATTCTGCTGTTAAAATCAACTTGTTGATACTGTAAACGTTCTTGGGATAGGTAATCCATCATCACCAACAAGACGTGTATTCAGGTTTTTTAGAAGTTATGTAATTTTAGCATTTAAGCTCAATAAAAAGCGTGGAGTGAATGTATGCCTCCACCGGGGAATATAGTCCCAAAAGAAGACCTGCGTTTATGGAAAAATTTAAAGGACCGTGACTTCATAAGGCTGTGTAACTATTAGCAGGAGAAACATGGATTTTTAAGGTGGGTGTATCACTTGAATATTTGATTTTGAAAGATTAAGAGATTTAGCAAAATATCAGGAAAGCTGAAATACGGTTTTATCCTTTGGGAAATGATTGTCAGTAACGTAACATGTATGAAAACTGAATATATTAGGCTCAAACATGGAAAATGGGTGGTATGGTCCTTTAAATACTCTGAAGTCCAAATCCACCACAAGCCAAGAACTCAGCTGAAGTTAGCGTAGAGGCTAAGCTAACACAGTCATACATCACAACAACAAGTAACTGTTGACAAAAAGTCACCTCTTTGCTAATTTCAATCCACCGTTAGCTTTTTCTGTGACAGGAAGTACAGCTAGCTTACGCTTCAGCTATGCTTGACTGAATTAGCATCACTTCCTGTTTGTTTTGTGTCTCAAATCATCTGATTGGCTCTCCTCCTCGTGACTTTCTTGGTATTCACCAGGTGTTTCTGCTTCAGGTGGAGAAACTAATTTGTTGTGTTTCCATCTTTGGCTGTTAGCCTGTTAGCTTCCAAACAACAGCGCTAGCTCCTTTTTTTGGAGCTAACTCATTAGTGCTGGCCTGCTACTTTCAGGCATGCTTGTTTTTCTTCTTCTTGTAAATTGATTAATACATCATCACGCCGCAATCTTATCAATATCAAGAAAAACACATTTTTATCAAATAAAGAAATTATACTGTATTAGTATGAATGATGTGATATACTAGCATAGCCCTATTAGCAATATAATCCAAGTATGTCAAATAAATAATGCACGATCATTCAAAAATATGGTTCAGTTTTACAGTACAACATTTATCACCAAGTGTAATAGTTTAGTTTCATGTGTAGAAGTTATAAAATATGAGAACAGTTTGGGAATTTATTATCATTCACGTTTCAATTTTCAGTTGATTTAAATGCCTCTATTTGATATTTTATCGTGGGTAATATTTCATAAGTTTTTGTTAAACTCCTCTGCATTTTCATGAAGCAGCCGTGGGGAATCTGGAGTTTTCCAGGTGAAATAAAATCTCCACACGTGTTTATTATCAGCAGCCAAACTTCAGAGCAGCAGCCGGTGGCTAAGCTGACAGCATTTTCCTCTAAAGCCTTTCTGTGATCCTGTTTTCAGTTTATCTTATTGTTTTGTCTTTATGTGTGGCCTTTTCTCACTTTGACACAGATCTGTTAGTTTTACTGAGCTTTTGTCATTGTTTGGTTTTTATTTTTCTGGTCATGAAGCCTCTTTGACTTATAAAGTGCTTCATCAGTAACATTTATTAGTATCATACAGCAAGTAGTGCCTTGCTCAGAGGAAGCTGGAACATCGTTTCTCTGTCTCTCTCGCTCTCTCTGTCACCCCTCTATCTCGATCTTAGTGTGCATCTTACTACCATTTCTACCATTTCCCAAATATGTGTGTGTGTGTGTGTGTGTGTGTGTGTGTGTNCCCCCCCATCCAGGGGTCACCACACACACATATACATGTATACACACACATAAACACACACCTGCTCCCCTCACTTGACCAGCACACTCACATGCATCTCTTTTGTTTGTTTGTTTTTCTTTTTTCCTTTTTTCTTTTCTTTTTTTCTTTTTTCCTTTTTTTCTGTGTTTTTCTTTTTTCTTTTCTCCTCTCACATGCATCTCTTAGCTGAGCAGGGGGAACGTCTTATTAGCCTTTCGGCGAATACGTTTAGTTTGATATTAAACTTCCCAGCTGCCGTGTTTGCGGTTTCTCCGAAGCATCTAAAGAATTAGAAAACAAACTTTGAGCGATGTCAGTCTGCTTTCACTGAATAAAAACAAGCAGGGGTGGCGGCGTGGATAATACCATCAAAACATCCTGAGAAATGTGGAAGTCGCAAAACATAAACACGCCATATTTTCTCCTTTCTTCTTCATCCCGCAAGACTCTTTTGCATCATAAAACAATTATGGCCCATAATTCAAACTGAGCAATCTGTTTGGCAGCGGCACGGACTGAAAAGCTCGTAAACACTGCGGAGATGTTATGCGTACATATGAGATGCAAACATCTTCTTCCAAGTCTCTAATCCTGCTCAGTTTATCTCCTTTTATGGAGCTGATGAAGACGAGGGTCCGGCACAGTCACGACTGAAGGATGATGAAAGAAAGTGACAGAGGATGAAGGAAGTGAAGAATCGCGAGGATGTGACAAAGTCCATATGTTTATTAGAGCGTTGAAGTTTGCGGATATGCATGTGTGGATCGTGTCTTTGAACAAACACTTACACACACACACAGACACACACACACAGACAGGCAGGACGTTTAGCAGCTTGATTAACATGAGGAGAGTGATCTGCTGTAATCACGCTCGCGGCATCGCGTCTGGCGGCAGAAAGCCCTTTCACACCCTCTGAATACACCCCTCCTTCTACACACAATGGCGCCAATTTAAATGCAAATCCTGACATTCCCATCACTCACGACGGCTGCTTCGCCAGAACCCTCGCCGCATCGGCCCAGATCTAAATGAACCACAATCTGCACAACTGTACATATCATCTGCTCTCAAGTGTGTGTGTGAGAGAAAGATAGTGTGACAGATAATGAGACAGATAGTCAAAGAGAAAGAATGATGGTGTGTGTGAGGAAGGCCGTGATGCAGCTCTACGATTCTGCGATTTTATAGCGGCCTTTTATTGGAGGATTATTCCAGCCTCCTGTTGGCCTGTCAGGTCCAATATCCCACAGCGGCTGATGGGCTCTGAGTGTGGGAGTGTGTGTTTAGATCAGGGTGTACGCAAGGAAGCATTTAGAAACCACCAGCATGTGCACGGATACTCACCAATTTCCCTCTTTTTCCATTCGGCTCAGTTTTCCCCAAACCTCAGAGCAGCGGAGCTTCTCCTAATGACGTGCTGTAATCAGGCTCGTGATGGGCCCCTCCCTCCATGCTGTGGTTACAGGCTGCTTAGAGGGACCGTAGCCCTCAAACATGTTCCATAAGCCGAAATGCTTAAATCATGATGAACAGAGCAGGAACTCTCAACTTTAATTAACTTTAATTTTGATTAAAAGTCTCAACTTTAATTCAGCTATTTAGTCCAGTTGAAGTGGATTTCGCCCTTTTTCTTGGTTTGATGTGTTTGGCAGGTCTGAACACAGAAATACATTCAGGCCTGGACCCAAACCACCACACCAAGACCCTTTAGAGCAGGGGTCACCAATCATGTGACATGGAGGTCCAAGATGAGCAGCTGATTTCACCGATCACCACGCCTTCAGTTTGAGGGAAAGCTTTCTTCAGTGACATCACCTGCTGGACAGACTGGTTGGAAAGAAAACTTGTATGTCTTGGACCTCGCTGGGGACCCCTGCTTTAGAGGAAGGGGTCTTGGTCTGGTCCCAAATGAGCTATGCTCTGCTGTGTGAACATGATCTGAGCTAATTCTGAACCAGCTACAAGGAGATTTATTGATATAGGCAAGGCAAGTTTATTTATGTAGCACATTTCATACACCAGGAAATTCAAAGTGGTTTACATAAACATACACATAAGAACAGGAATAAGAACAATAAAAATAGAAAGACTAAAAGAGGCAGTTGAAATTAATAGAACTTTAAAATTAGATAAAAGTAAGGAGTGTTTAAAAGGCAGCATAAGGCATGAATATTCTAAATATTATATTGATTGATATTGATCTAGAGTAGGGATGGACAACTGGCGGCCCACGGGCTGGATATGGCCCACGCCTTTGATCTATCAGGCCCTCAGATGACTTCTCAATTAATAAAAATGAAAATTATAAAAAGTGTTTCNCCTTTGATCTATCAGGCCCTCAGATGACTTCTCAATTAATAAAAATGAAAATTATAAAAAGTGTTTCCTTTGTTGTTACCAATACCAATCAGCAGAGGGTGCTCAGTCGCTCAGTCATTACTGATGCTGTATTTTCTACTGTTCATTCCATGTAGCAAAGCTTTCAGAATGAGAGAATAAGATCGGGTTGGGTCAGGTCCGGTTCCGGATCCGGGGTCGTGTCCCAGAAAATCTCCCTTTTTTTTTGTTTGTTGTTGTTTATTTTTTATTTTATTTAATGTGTGGCCCCTTGACCATGAGAATGAAATTTTATTGACTCCCATCCTCATCAAAGTTGCCCATCCCTGATCTAGAGCTAGCTAGGTGAGCATAGTTCACATTAAATAAACTCCACCTTTGATTAGCAACAGTGACTCAGTCAAGTTTACCTGTTCAGATGAACGTGTGTTCAGGTTAGCGTGTGCTTGTGTGTTTTCAGCATGTTGCTCCATTCTCCTGTCAGCATCTGAAGGCAGCATGTCTTCTCCATGTGTGGTTTTCCACACGTTGTCTTGAAGTCAGATTCAGCTTCTGCTGCCATATTTTTTTGTGGAATACGGAACAGATGATGATCAGCCAATTCTGTTGTTGTTCCATAGTAAACTTCTTCCTGTTTTGGTTCTGTTGATCCCACCTGTAGGCATTTGTGACCAATGAGATTCCTGATATGGCTTTTTTTTTTTTTTTTTTTTTACATATTGTCTGTGTAAAACCAAACTGAACAAGTAAATGCAATGAAAGTAGCACCTCATTCATTGATTGGGATCAGAGCAAATGGACTCCAGCTTTGAAAAAGACTTTAGTCTCCTCATTTAAATCCAGATTAGAGGATCTGATTGGCAGTTTAAAGCATCAGTGCAGCTGACATTGTGTCAAATACTGCATGTTCTCCTTTGCACTATACAAAATTTGACCTCAAACACTCAACTGCAAGGTCTTTATGGAAGAAAAATAGTATCATAAAGATCTGAATTTAAATCAACACTGAATTTAAAGCCACAAATTCAGATCTCAAAATTCAAGTTATGTATATTCAAAATGCAATATTCAGGTTGCTCAAATTCAGTTTGAAAAAATTCAGATAAAAAAAATTCAGTTTAAAAAAAATCAGATTGAGAAAAATTCAGTTTGAAAAAATTCAGATCAAAAATATTCAGATCGAAAAAAATTCAGATTGCAAAAATTCAAGTAGAACATCCAGGATACGAAGGATAGGCAATCACATCGCATAAAAAAACCTCAAAACTGAATTTGGTGACTTTAGTAGTTATGAAACAAAACTTATAACTTACTGTTGTGAGTTTGACCGGCTTCCTCCACCACCGCTGGCTGATACTAAATGTGGAGAACATGAACTTTCTCTTGCTCTTCTCCTACTTGTGAAATTACAGCAGAACGCAAGCTGATAGGCCAAAAATAGGATCGATTGCAGCGCAATGTGATTGCCTATCCTTGGTATCCCGGATGTTCTACTTGAATTTTTGCAATCTGAATTTTTTCGATCTGAATTNTGCCTATCCTTGGTATCCCGGATGTTCTACTTGAATTTTTGCAATCTGAATTTTTTCGATCTGAATTTTTTTAAACTGAAATTTTTTGATCTGAATTTTTTGATCTGATACTATTTTTCTTCCATAGCTCTTTTTCCATTCATGGCATCATTCCAGTCAGCAAACTCCACTTATACTCCAAGTAATGGCAATGTTTAGTCAGTGTTTATATCGAAAAACACCTGAAAAGACTAAATATCTCCACAGTCAACATGTGGAGATGATGCTGAAACCTCATACCATAGAGTTTACCACAACTGCTCAGCATTCTGAGGTTTTGATCTGCACAGCATCTCTCTATGCAGAGCTTTTCTTGACTGCGGTCCATCTATATTAATTGTCTTTCCATCCATCTGAAAAGGGGATTTAGTGTTTTGTTAGGTTGAGCAGGAGTTTTTCTCCCGGTTCATCTCGTATTGATTTCCCTGGCAGTAAAATGCAGAGTCGTGCCATAAAAACCAATGCGTTACTGCAAGGCATGATGCACAGCTCCCCCTTCCTCCACACTGTAAAAATACATCATTAACATAAAGCTCATTAAAATTAGAAGTTGTTCTGAAATTCCTTGAGAACCACTGGCGTTTGCAGCCATTTTGTTGCACCACCAACCGCCATACATCAAAGATGCGAAGAGAAAAACTGGGTTATATAACAAGGATAAACAAGTCTCAGGCTGCGGTGCTGTGCATCACAACCCTAATGAAATTATTGTCCCTATGTTCCATATTCTGTCACAAAGTCTCCCTCCCTTTAAGGCGGTTCTGTGGGGAATGAGAAGAGTTTTGTAAAAAGAAGTTTAGAAACTTCTTTTCAAATATAACTTTTTCAGCCAGTTCCTCTGTTCTCTCCTTGCTCCATCTTTGGAGTCAGTACTAAAATGACAGCTGTTCCTCGTGTGGAATCGATGCCTATATTTTTTCCCCTTGTGGCCATATGGAGGACGGATGAGAGTTTCTGCCTTTGGAATTGAGAAGCCTTGAGATCCCTGCATAGATCATAGATCTGGGATGTCTATGAAGATTCATCTCAGTCATCCAGGTAGAAGATGTCTGGGATCAGTCAAACATTTCACTTCACAACACTTTGGTGCTGCCTTTGTCTCTGTTTTCCTGTCAGCTACCTTTCTGTCCCGTCTATCTCAATCACCCTCAGAATCCATCATTGCTGAAGTTAAAAGGAACCGCCTGACAGGAAGGACGTGCCAGGAAAATGTTGCTCATTTCTCTTATCGTTGCAGCTTTTTTTGCATTACACCCTTCTGACAGATCCAACCCATAGATCACTTCCTGTCTCTCCTCTCTCATGGTTGTGAACTCTTCTTCTTCATCACCCATGTTTTAAACTCTTACCCACCCCATCCTCTGATTTTCATTTTCCCCCCATTACTCACTGGCTTTCACCTCAGTTGGCTTCGCTTAAAGTCTTTCTCCCTGCTGCCTAATTCTTCTCTCAGACACCCTTCATTTACCTCGACTGTCTCGCTGTCCTCTCTTTGTCTTCCAGAGGGTATGCGGACGATCCCATTGAGGCTGAGTTGATCGATGAGCGCCACCCTTACATCCATGGTATGTATTCGGCACCGCTGGCCCAGCCGGAGCGGGGCAGCATGGCCAGCCTGGACCATATGGGTGGACGGCGCTCACCCTCCATTGACAGCATCCGCAAAGACCCACGCTGGCGTGACCCGGACCTCCCTGAGGTCATCGCGATGCTTGGCCACCCCATCGACCCGGTCAAGTCCAACGCTGCGGCCTACCTGCAGCACCTGTGCTATGAGAATGACAAGATCAAGAAGGATGTGCGTCAGCTGAAGGGGATTCCCGTTCTGGTGGGGCTCCTCGACCACCCCAAATCCGAAGTCCACCGCAAGGCTTGCGGCGCCCTGCGCAACATCTCCTATGGCAAGGACAATGACAACAAGGTGGCCATCAAGAACTGCGATGGCATCCCGGGTCTCATCCGCCTGCTGAGGAAGACCAATGACATGGAGGTCCGTGAGCTCATCACAGGTAAAACAGACGACTTTCACAGACTAAATGTAGAGTCAAAGTTTGATTTGTCATATGCTGTCATACGTGTACACTACAGGCCAGAAGTTTGGGGTCACCCCCAGATTTAAAAAAAAAATCATCAATACACAGTTTTTTTGCAATTTATTGCACAGGAAACGACAAAAATATGTAAAATAAATGTAACTAATTAGTTTTTAAAGAAGAATTTGTCAACAAGAGCACATTATGTAGTTGCTATGGTTACAGAAATGATTAGTAATGAAGGCTTCAGTCTGTATTAGTGCAGCACTCCTGTTGTGTTCCAACTCCCTACTGATGTGTTTTAACATTCTATTCCTGCTGTCTGCCTTCTCCCACATCATTCTGGAGTAACGTGCTACACAGTCTGCTCATGCTACATTTGGACATGGCTTCAAACTTCTGGTCTGTAATCTATAACAACAGTGAAATGCTTTTTCTGGTAGGTTCCCAGTTTGTGCTTCTTAAAATATGTAGAAATAAGGATAAATAGAAATAAGGATAATGAAACAAGAGCAAAAATAAAGAATAAAAAATGTGTAATGCAAATCTATTTACACCCAAAAGCGGGAGAATGTATATATAACTTCTCAAAATACACTGTAAAATGTGACAAGTTGATCTTCTTTAAAGATGTAGGAAACCGATTGCCTTGAGAAATGTAAGTATATATAACTATATAGTCTTAAGTTCAAATAGACTTAAAGTAAACATAACTTAAGACTAATAGTTATATTTACTTATCTTTTTCAAGGCAATCGGTTTCCTAGATTTTTTAAAGTAAGATCAACTTGTCACATTTTACAGCGTAATGCGTTGAGGTTGAAGTAGCATGATCTGCTTAAACGTCCCAAAACCCAGCAACATGTTAATAATTATAAACGCACCATCATCAGCAAACAAAGACATGTTTTCAACTATGGCTGTTAGTTAATGCACCAGCTAGTGATTCTTTTTAACTTCATGTTCCTGCATGCAAAACATTTTCTGAATCTGAGACGAACAAAATCTGTAGAAATGCTGCCACCACTCCCACCAAACATCGCTTTAGAAACTTCCTGAAGAGAGCAGCGTTTTGCCGAAAGCATAAAAAGTGACTGATTTTCTTTTCCATTACACTGTTTTATTATATCCATTTTACTTCAGAGGATCATTTTACCTTCTTATTTAAGAATCATTTTTAAGGGACATCCAGCCGCTGGAGCATATTCACGTGACGTCAGCTTTATTTCCCAGTTCTGTTAGCAGGAACAGCTGGCAATTTGATTTGCAATACAGAAACAGACGGTACATAAACATCAAATATTGAATAAAAAGCTGTTTAATTTGTAATTATGTGTTAACTCATTTAAAGAGCAAGTTAAGGGCAGCCACAGAGGTTTTGGTTGGAGCATTTCTGATTGATGCATTATTAAGTAGCTTCATAGAGAACTTAATAAATAAAAAAAGCAGATTTGGTGTTAAATTGCTTTTTTAAGAGGAGTTTCAGTCAAAAGTATTGATTTTAGGAGCCGTCATGGGTTTTCATCTCTGTGACCTAGTAAATGTCTGCTGGGGCATATAATGGAGTGTGTGTGTGTGTGTGTGTGTGTGTGTGTGTGTGTGTGTGTC
>VXCM01008840.1:0-19617 GCA_014773175.1 Lucifuga dentata
GGCAGATGATTCGCTGTGGTGACCCCTGAAGGGAAAGCCGAAAGGAAAAGAAGAAGAAGAAGACGGCGACTAACTGGACCGATCTGTGCTGTGATTTACAGCGAAAAGAGATTACCAATAAAACACCAACCAGCTACAACACACACAAGAAAAAATGCTGTGGTCAAGTTCTAAAAATGAATACATTAAAACAGCAACACAGTGACCAGACTTAGATCTCACAGTAAAGGGGTGAAAGGTCATCTTAGGGTATTTTTAGACCTGTAGATCGTTTGCTCTGGTCTGAATCAGGGATTAAACTGTTCTAATGCTTAGTTAGGTTCAGTTTCACACAGGTAAAAATCCCATCAAACCAAAATATACAGCAAAAGTCATGACATGACACTCTCTCTGCTCATTGGTCAGAAATGTCTGGGGGCGGAGCAGTACACTCCAAACAGGAAGTAGTTTTTATGGTGTCAAAGTAAATAAGAGTAACAACGATGAATGTGGATCCTTTCCTAGTCATAGCATCATTTGATCCATGAAGAAGAAAACTATGACAGCAGAAGCTGACTTCAAGACAACGTGTGGAAAACCAGATGCTGCTTCACATGATGTGATGAAAACGTGCTGCCTTCACACACTGAACAGTAGAATGGAGCAACATCAGCAGTATAACTACCATATGTGCAGGTAATGCAGGTGCATAGGGAGCCGGAGCAGTTTAGGATCCACAACATGGCCACTCTTTATCTCACCACTATCTGTATCATAAAAACATATCGTTTTTAGAATGCACTCACAAACTATTACTAGTAAGCAGTTAGTACTTATAGTACTCAATGAGCCAACTCATCTACTCCATGGTAACACATTTGACATGTCATTTGTCATTCCTTCACCAAATAAACAGCAATACAACAACGTAAAACATTTTACACATACAAGCATATAGTTTATTGACTCCTACCTCTATGTTACATTTCTACATTAAGTTTAAATAAAGATTAATGGGCGATTTGATGTTGAAGAATGTATAAAGTGTTCCCACGCTGAATTCTGGGACATGGGAACTACTAGCTTAGCAAAATCCACACGGAAGAGTTCAGACAGCAAGAGAACACAGTACAAACGCAAAAACGGGTTTCAGAAGCGAAAACTGAAAGAAGCAGCCGAGAAAGAAAAAGCAACGCTTCTAAAAACAGACAGTTTACTTAAAAAGAAAGACGAGATAGTAAGCACTGAGCAGGAGCAGAATAAGACACATGCTAATGCTAATGCTAATGCTAAAGCTAGCAGCAGCGATCTACTAGACGACTTCTCACAGCGAAAAGCCTGGAGAGTTCACCTATGATGTAAGTAGAACTTATTTATTATTTATTTGACTAATAATCAACCTACACACGTGTGTTTTGTGTTTATAAGGCCTATGCGCAGACATGAATAATACTGTCAATGTGTGGGTGCGCTGTCACCCATTATATCTTCATCTGTATCAAGGTGTGCCGTCACCCATTATATCTTCATCTGTTATGGTGCTCCAGCATCAGATTTAGTAATGTATAGCACGGCGGTCTGTTTTCATGCTAATCATTTCATTTAGGCATCAACTGTGCATGTGGCTGTTGCCGGTCGTTTTAAAGCTGCTTTCACTTCTTTCATTCGCTGCTGACGTCACGTTATGTTATGTTGTAATGTGAGATTAGGTTATGTTACACTGTGATGTTACATTATGTTGTGTTATGTCTGATTGTGATATTGTGAGGTTGAGCTGCTGGTGATGAGAGGAGCATACAGGACCTCTGCCGGCTAATCTTTAATCAGGTGTCTAATGAGAGTGGCGGCATGATGGCCATATGATGGGAGGGCCCGCTTTGACCATCATGCATTGGGGCCTGGTACTGAGTCCTTATGCCACTGATCAACATGCTGAGAACATACAAGCACAGGCAAACCCGAACACGTGTTCATCTGAACCAGACCAGACACCATGACCTTCTACATGTGATTGATGCAATCTGTAAACCAAAAGCACTTTAAGTTGTGTGTGTGTGTGTGTGTGTGAGAGAGAGAGAGAGAGATGAAGAACAAACACAGCTGATCTCTTCTGCTTTTGTCACATTCGTTCATATAATGTCACTCATTCGCCCATCTTTCCCATGTCTTTGGGTGTCAAGCCAAGCAAAAAGAACACACATGTTTGAAATATGCAAATGACTTTGACTGACATGAAAACAGGAACATGTGGGTTCCTGCTTTTTCCTTTAGGCCAAAGAGAAAATGACTCTCTGCTTCAACATGGTAACAATTCCCGTTATCCTTCACACCTGTGCACTTCTGACATGGAAAACAGAGCAATCATTGTGACCGTACATGCTGTTTTCACAAGCGCTGTAACACACTTCTTTGTGGGACAGTAATGTGTGTGTGTCTTGAGGCTTATGTATGGGAGTTGTTTTTCCACTTCAGGCATAATCATTTCCTCATCATGGTGAAACTAACGAGGCGTGTCACACCAAACAGGTTCGTTTGAGTAATAGCTACATCATGGCACAGGAAGCTGCAGTTTACAGCAACTTCCTGTGCTGAGGTTCATTTATCTGTGAGGGGCTTTAAGCAGGACTGCAGCCACTGATGATTGATAAGTAGTAAGTCTGATAGAAAGCTCTAACTCAGGTGTTTCAGTTCTTTGTTCTCCAACCTAATCTCCTTCCTGCTGGAGGGATTTCATGTTAAAGGACCATACCTCCCATTTTGCATGTTTGAGCCTAATATATTCAATTTTCATACACATCACGTTACTGACAATCATTTCCCAAAGAATACTACTGGAATGGTGAATTAAAAATGTTTTTCCTACCTTCCAGATTGCCATTGGTTTCAGTTCATTCTGCTATTAAAATCAACTTGTTGATACTTGAAACATTCTTGGGATAGGTAATCCATCATCACCAACAAGACGTGTATTCAGGGTTTTTCTAGAAGTTATGCAATTTTAGCATTTAAGCGAAATAAAAAGCATGGAGTGAACGTATGTCTCCAATGGGGAATATAGTCCCAAAAGAAGACCTGCATTTATGGAAAAATTTAAAGGACCATGACTTCATAAGGCTGTGTAACTATTAGCAGGAGAAACATGGATTTTTAAGGTGGGTGTATCACTTGAATATTTGATTTTGAAAGATTAAGAGGTTTTGCAAAATATCAGAAAAGCTGAAATACAGTTTAATCCTTTGAGAAATGATTGTCAGTAACGTTACATGTATGAAAATTGAATAGGCTCAAACATGCCAAATGGGTGGTATGGTCCTTTAAAAATAAACCTAAAATACTTTTTAAAAAATGCAGATGAGTCCAAACTGTTAAAGTCAAAAGAGCATTTCGTTACATAAAACACTCAGCAGGGCAGCACGGTGGTTTAGTGGTGAGCTCTGTTGCCTCACAGCAAGAAGGTTCTGGGTTCAAATCTGACCTGGTCCTTTCTGTGTGGCATCTGCATGCTCTCCCTGTGTCTGCGTGGGTTTGTCTTCGGTTTCCTCCAAAGACATCCAGGTTTGGTGAATTGGAAACTCTAAATTGACCGTAGGTGTGAATGAGTTTGTCTATGTGTGTATCAGCCCTGTGATTGGCTGGTAACCTGTCCAGGTGTACCCTGCCTCTTACCCAATAAAATGGGATAGGCTCCAGCACCCCATGACCCTGAGTAGGAAAAGCAGGTAATAATGGATAGATGAATCTTTAAGTCACATGATGGACAGGTGAGAGACAGCTGTTTTGTTACCTGTGTTGAAGCTGGGTGATACAGCCTTAAACTAATATCAGAATATCTGTATTTTTGCAATAACGATATTGAGAGTGAAACACTGGACAATGTTGACATGGTGATTATAGAAGTAAACAATTCTGCAAACTGTAACAACATGACTAAGTCAGGCTTGAGTCATGTATAAAACCTGTAGTAGCAGAAAATAAAATGAGCACAAATTTTCTTTTGTAACCAGCAAAACATGTGAAAACGCTAAACATGATAAAAAATATATATATATATATATACATACATATATATACAGATAGATATATAAAATTAAAACTCCAAAATAAAAGTACCTTGAATATTTAGCGCAAATGTAAATAGGAACAAAATGGACATCAAATTAGTTAGAATGTCTGAAATGTCAGATTCGAGCTCAAATAAGTAAACACACACACACACACACACACACACACACAAACACATGGTCCATGATTAAGACAAAGAACTCAGCTGAAATGAGTTAGTGGCTGAGTTAGCAGCCTTATTTGCAGCAACGTATTGCTTTTAGCAGTTATGATGTGTTTGAAATCTTCATAACGCTGCATGATAACTTTGCTCCTCCTGNTGCTTTTAGCAGTTATGATGTGTTTGAAATCTTCATAACGCTGCATGATAACTTTGCTCCTCCTGAATGAAATAAACAGCTCTGATTGGTCCATTTTGTCCGGTATTAGAGGTGCCGACGCACCCCCTTTATGGGAACGCACACAGAGCTTGATGAGGAAAGCCTGGGTTGACAAAGACGGTTGATAAANCCCCCTTTATGGGAACGCACACAGAGCTTGATGAGGAAAGCCTGGGTTGACAAAGACGGTTGATAAACACCGTTGTGGTACCCGTTATCTCTGACTGGAGTTTTAAGGTTCATTTATACTTCATGCAAACTACACATACGCGCACTTAAAATGGCAGACATGCGACACGCTTAAAATGGCGACAGCATCGGTTTGACGCGTCGTTTGTGCTCATCATCCAGAATTAACGCGACATTCCTGACGTGGCAGTACCTACAGAAACCACAGGGGGCAGTGTTGTGAACGTTTGTCGTGACGTCAGCTGCACATGCGGGACTGACAAGTAAATAAACAATGATTATGGACAGAGGATGAAAATTAGCCTTCTTTTGGCTAAACCTGATGCTTTACACCATGGCTATGTATGATGTTAATTAACATAGATGGTCCCTGTAAAACTAAATAAACAAAAAGTGTATTATTACCTGTCACGGATAACCAATGACAGACAGAAATGGCTGCAAGGTTTGAGAAGCTGATCTGCCGTAGAAAAGCCGATCTCGTGTTTATAAGCCAACTCCCTGATTTTTTTTTTAGATTTTTAAAGAAACCCGTATATTGTTCAACCATTTTATTTGTTTTACTAATTACCTGTTTTTCTGGGTATTGTCATAGTTTTCCTGTGCTTTCCTGAAAATCCTCGTACTGGTAAACATGATTTCAGCAGCTGATTACTGTAACTGACAACAGTGCTTACTGGCCGCTGCAAAATGTTTAGTCAGGAAATATCTCATTCTAAGATATGATTTAAACTATTTTCCAGATGAAGATGATTGGGTGAGTGCTCTTTATGTTTGATCGTTACTGCAAATGCTTGTGTAGCTACTAGCTTAACCCTCCATGGCTGCTAAATTGTCTGTATCAAGTCACGGCACCTCACATCGCCGCCTGGTGGATAGAGCGTTAAGCCTCCAGATTGACGTTAACTACGAAGGCAAGTATGTACACAATAACACTCAGTGACGTGCGTCACGAGCGCACACGTAAGCATAGTTTGCCTGAAGTATAAATGAGCCTTTAGGCTTTGTCAAGCCAGCTGAGGCAAAGAAACCCTGGATCTGTTGAACGTGCTTCATGGTATAGCCCTCAGGTGTTTCTGCTTCAGATGGAGAAACTAATTTGTTGTGTTTCACTTTAGCTTTAGCTGTTTGAGAGTTAGCTTGTAGCCGAACCTTTTCCAAACAACAGAGCTAGCTCCTTTTTAGCAAGGGGTGAAACTCAGCAGCCAGTTCTAAGTTCAATATCAACCCACTGAAGTCTCACAGTTATGGCATAATTTAATGGTAGAATAACCAGGAATATTCATACTAATATCATAAAGATTTGTGATTCACAAAGTGAATACAGATAATGATTTGATAGGTTTGGTGATGAATAATGATGACATGTTCATGATACAGTAGGTTGATGTTTTCTGTCATGCCAGCGACCATCATTAATTATCAGCATGTTTCTGCATGGTCATTACATAACATGTCAGCAGAGGGATAATTGAGATTTATGTTGGTCCTTCACCTTTCTTTGCTAATTTCTCTTTCTGAAATGTCCCCTGAGGGAAAATAAATGGAATGTATATTTTTGGCTACAAGGCATATATCATACTGATTTTTCAGTGGCATTTTCAGCCAAAATATAATTCTTCATGTTCATTTCATAAAAAGCTAATAAGTCCTTTGGAATTTCTCTGAATACTGCATTAATGACTCCTGAAATGTTTTCTGATCTTTGCAAATTCACAATGGTAGAAGTTTGATTTGCAGCAAAAACCTTCACCAAACGTTTCCTGTAGGTGCTGGTCAGAATTTTAGATTACTGTATATTACTTAAAACTTAAAACTGCTTCACTTCATCAAGATTTCTTGAACAGCTGCAGGTCATTCCATAGCAGGCCTAATGCTTTACGGTGTGGATTCTGACCGGGTCATTCCAAAACATGAATTTTTTCTCTTTTAAACCATTCTAATCATAGGCAAGCGCCTGGTGGCCAGGCCTGCAACCATGGGGCCCGGTCAGGCTCAGCCTGAAAAAACAATGTCGTGTCAGCTCCTTGTGGACCCACCACCCGCAAGGAAAGAATGAAGGGTCTGGTGCGCTGCCGAATGGGCAGTGGACAAGCCCATGCGGACTGTTTCTCGGACATGGAGTCTGACTCTAGGGACTCTCTGGCGGGGAAGGAATCTGAGTTGGTGAGGGAGGTTGAGAGATACCAACTAGGTATAGTTGGGCTCACCACACACAGCATGGGCTCTGGAACCAAACTCCTGGAGAGGGGTTGGACTCTCTCTTTCTCTGGAGTTGCTCAGGGTGAGAGGCACCGGGCGGGTGTGGGGATACTCACAAGTCCCAGGCTGAGTGCTGAAATTTTGGAATTTTCCCCAGTGAATGAGAGGGCTGCCTTGATGCGACTTCGTGTTGCAAAGAGGGCTCTAACTGTAGTTTGTGCTTATGCACCAAACTGCAGTTCAGAGTACTCAGACTTCTTGGAGACTCTGGGTGGGATCCTGGATAGGGCCCCTCCCGGGGACTCCATAGTTTTACTGGGGGACTTCAATGCTCATGTTGGCAATGACGGGGATACCTGGAGGGGCGTGATTGGGAGGAACGGCCTCCCTGACTGAACCCAAGTGGTGTGTTGTTGTTGGACTTCTGTGCAAGTCACGGACTGGCCATCACAAACACCTTGTTCGAGTACAAGGGTGTTCATAAGTGTACTTGGTACCAGAGCACCCTAGGTCTGAGGTCAATGATTGATTTTATAATCGTATCATCAGACTTACGACCGTGTGTCTTGGACACTCGGGTAAAGAGAGGGGCAGAGCTGTCAACTGATCACCACCTGGTGGTGAGCTGGTTCAGATGGTGGGGGAGGCCGCCAAACAGACCAGGAAGACCCAAACGAGTTGTGAGGGTCTGCTGGGAATGTTTGGCGGAAGAACCTGTCCAGATGATCTTCAACTCCCACCTCTGAAAGAACTTCTCCTGCATTCTGAGGGAGGCTGGGGACATGGAGCCTGAATGGACCCTGTTCAAAGCCTCCATTGTTGAAGCAGCTGTTTTGAGCTGTGGCCAGAAGCTTGTTGGTGCCTGTCATGCCGGCAACCCAAGAACCCGCTGGTGGACGCCAGCGGTGAGGGAAGCCATCAGGCTGAAGAAAGAGGCCTTTTGTGCCTGGTTGGCACAGGGGACTCTGGAATNTGAGGGAAGCCATCAGGCTGAAGAAAGAGGCCTTTTGTGCCTGGTTGGCACAGGGGACTCTGGAATCGCTGACAGGTACCAGCAGGCCAGAAGGACTGCAGCCTCAGCGGTTGAGGAAGCAAAACCTCGGGTGTGGTTGGAGTTCGGGGAGACCATGGAAAATGACTTTTGATCGGCCTCAAAGCTGTTCTGGCAAACTGTCAGACAACTCAGGACGGGTGGGAGGTTCATAGCCCAAGCTGTTTACAGCAAGGTCGGAGAGCTACTCACCCGGACTGGAGATATTGTCGGGTGGTGGAAGGAGCACTTTGAGGAACTCCTTAACCAGGCTTCCATGCCCTCCACAGGGGAGGCAGAGATGGAGGACTCAGGTGGATCGGAGACCATCTCTCTGGTGGAGGTCACTGAGGTAGTTAAAAAGCTCCGCAGTGGCAAATCACCAGGAGTGGATGAGATCCGACCCGAGATGCTGAAGTCTCTGGATGTTGTGGGGCTGTCATGGCTGGCACGCCTGTGCAACATTGCATGGAGGTCTGGGTCAGTACCCTTGGAGTGGCAGACCGGGGTGGTGGTCCCCATTTTTAAAAAGGGGGACCGGAGGGTGTGTTCCAACTATTGAGGGATCACACTTCTCAGCCTTCCTGGGAAAGCCTATGCAGGGGTGCTGGAAAGGAGAATTAGATCGATAGTCGAATCTTGGATCCAGGAGGAGCAATGCAACTAAAAGCAAAAAAACAAAAAAACTTTCGACTCCATCGGTTAATGGGCGGGGCCAGATGCTATGACCTTCCATGTGTGTCTGACGTAGCCTGCAAACCAAAAGCAGCTTAAGCTGAGTGTGTGTTTTAGTGATAAAGATTAAATACAGCTTAGTGCTCATCTGTTAAATTCTTTCTTATGATGTCACTAATTACACGCCCACTTTTACATAACGTTTTATGATGCAGCAAAGCAACTCCACACCATGCTCCTCCTCCATGCACCACTGTTTGTGCGTGTTTCAGAAATGCATATTAAAATTGTTTTTTTTTTTTTTACATTTGGAAATCATTTTAAANTTAAAATTGTTTTTTTTTTTTACATTTGGAAATCATTTTAAAAATTTTAGAAATCATTTAAAAAAAATGAGGATGAGATTTCCCAAAATTAACTGGATAAATACATTGCTCTTTACTTTTAGTGACTTTATTAAACTATAAAGAAAGTAGTATTTACATTCTATTTTGCTGTGTATATAGCTTTCCTAACTTGGCAACAATAAGTCTGTTTCTTTCTTTCTTTCTTTCTTTCTTTCTTTCTTTCTTCAACTAATCTGAAAGTAGTGACAGTAAAACTAAACTCTGCTCTTCTTCACTTTTAGTGACTTTTAGTTTGGTTACTTAGTACATTGGACTCCTATTTTAGAATATAGACCTTTAAACATAGAACATCGTGGTGTTGCTACTTTTATCTAAAGTATTGGAGCAATTTCTCCAGCTGTAAAGATGATAAATGATGGTAAATGTGGATTTCTCCCTGAAGGTATCCTCTATGAAGGAGTTGTTTGGACGTCAGCTGTCAGCATTTAAACTATTAGATGCACAAAGTAACTAAATGAGGCTGAAGTGAGGAAGGATGAGCCGGCCTGCGTGCTGCCACAAACATCCTGCTTTACCTCCACAGATGTGAAAGCGGCTTCGAGTGGCATGACACAGGACACGCATGCTCAAAGCGCCTGTGAGCCGATGACATGCAAAAATCACAATGTCCAGATAAAAGATCAAACTTAAATGGTAACATGATGTGACGTTAGGGGAGCATATCTATGTTCCCAGGGTCATATGTTCCCCAGATCAATATTCTGTTAGCACACATTAAAGGTCCATACCACCCATTTTGCATGTTTGAGTCTAATATATTCAATTTTCATACATATTACTGACAGTCATTTCCCAAAGCATACTACTGGAACGGTGAATTAAAAACGTTTTTCCTACCTTCCAGACCTCCATTGGTTTCAGTTAATTCTGGTATGCTATTAAAATCAACTTGTTGATACTTGAAACACTCTTGGGATAGGTAATCCATCATCACCAACAAGACATGTATTCAGGTTTTTGGTTTTTTTTTAGAAGTTATGTAATTTTAGTGTTTAAGCTCAATAAATAAAGCGTGGAGTGAATGTATTCCTCCACCAGGGAATATAGTCCCAAAAGAAGACCTGCGTTTGTGGAAAAATTTAAAGGACCGTAACTTCATAAGGCTGTGTAACTATTAGCAGGAGAAACATGGATTTTTAAGGTGGGTGTATCACTTGAATATTTGATTTTGAAAGATTAAGAGATTTTGCAAAATATCAGGAAAGTTGAAATACGGTTTGATCCCTTGAGAAATGATTGTCAGTAACGTTACATGTATGAAAATTGAATATATTATGCTTAAACATGCAAAATGGGTGGTATGGTCCTTTAAGACAACAAAGCAAACAAGTCAAAAATGATGCAGACTCTGCTAAAGGTATTTTCATTTCATTGACGCCCTGATTCCTTTGTGCTTTAGTCAAACAAATGAGAACCAGACCTTTTTCTCATCTACCTTAAGGATGAGAAATTATAAATTACAATGGAGAACATCATCCTGTTTTCCTGTTATTTTCACAGACATTCCTGCAAACCTTTAACACCATCAGAAAACAGGAATAACTTGACTTTGGTTTGCCAACTTCCTGTTTATGTTTGGATTACAGACTGTACCTTTAAGCAGCCGTCTGTTTTGGTAATCATGCCTCAAAGACGTCTGCTTTCATGAATGCCACACGACTCACTGCCACAAAACAGACGAAAGCAGAGCAAAGCAGCAACAGGAGTGGGCGCCTGTCTGACATTAAGATACAGTACGTCCATGAAAGGTGTCGCCTGGTGCTCAACTCATATGAGAAAGAAATTGGCAATATGTTTTAGCTTCTACTGCAAATAACTGCTGTCGGTTTGTGTTTGTCCGAAGTTATAAACTGCTTTGATTCACTGTGTTACAACTTACAGACATGATTTCCACTTTGAACTGCAGGATCTAAGAAGGAAGGCTTCTCAGGAAGTCTTTTGTTGAGGTTTTGGGAGTCCACGTTGTTTTGGTAAAGACGGGTCCGTGGATGTAGAGGCTATAAGTGGTATCCAGTTGGTACAATGGGCTGCCGCATTGCCTCATAGGCTGAAGAGATAATGGAAACAAGACTGATATCAAGAGGAGGGCTGGAGAACACGACCAAACCATGAGGGAACACTTAGACTTTATGTCTTTTCTTTATTTAATCTTAAAAGGAGAACAAAAGAATGTGAAGAATGTGTCAGCTGCATCTGCACGCTGCAGCCAACAGTTTTAGTGTGGACACTTGAAGGACACTTATGGCTAATACACCTTGCATTACACGTCTGCAGCGAGCATCAAAACAGGATGTTTGATTGATAAGCATCGAACGCTCTAACTCAGACGTGCTGCAGTTATTTTCCAAAATAATCTCATAAACTCGATACGTCAGCTGGCAAAAATGCTGGAGGGATTTTATCCCCAGTTTTATACAAGTCCATTTCTTTGCCTGTTCAAAAAAATTCACAGATCTGATCTCACCATTCGAGGTTAAATGAGTTCCAGCTAAAGCCTTTTTGTTTGGGAAGAGGTGAAAGTCTGGTGAAATCAAATCAGATGATACGAGTTCAAAGCAAAAGTACTGAAGTCCTTTTCACTTCCTTTATGTGTCAGGCTCAGAACTTATAAGTTGAAGAAACATGGATGAGCATTGGAATGGTGGTTTATACGCAGAGAGAATAAAATTTTCACACATTGTGGTCATTTATGTTTCTGTGAAAATCATTAAGGTTTTTCTCAGACCTGCAGTTCTGGTCTGAATCAATCTGTTATTCACTAATAATTAGAGATGAGCTGAGTACTCGGATGAAACGAGTATCTATTATGGATAACGCATTTTTTACGAGCACAAGTACCATCCCAGTAAACTGTCACCATCCATACTCATGAAGGAAAAAAATCTGATTGGGTAGTGCTTACTAGCGCTATGTCCACATGGTTGCATGATCATCCAGGCAGCCAATCACAGAGGCTCCTCTTTTCACAGAGCTGCTGCTCCACAACACTCACAGCCACTCTGTCCACACTAGCCATTAGGGATGAGCGAGTACACCATTATCTATATCCGTTGAACTGACTACATTATATGTATCTGTATTCGTACTCAGATGGGTGGGTCTTAGATCGTTATTCTGGTTCTATTTTTTTTTTAAATGAACTGATGGTGAAGACAGTAGAGCACATCAGGTTACAGTGGGCTAACTATGATGTACTGTTTATCTTGTGATTTCAGGTGAGCGACAACATCTAAATGTGACAAAATTGCATTAGTACAGTATAAGAATCACTAGCTAACTGGCTAGTTAGGCTAGAAGCTAGTAGAAATGTGTGTTAGTATCAGTATCTTGTGTGTGAATGTCCACAGTAAATGAATGTGTGTGTGTTTAGCTGTGGACTGAGAATAATGTTGAGCTGAATCTGAGAATAGCAACTATAGCTAATAGATGCTACTATGCTAGTGTGGACAGAGTGGCTGTGAGTTGTGTTCCACACACACACCTGCTGCTGCGCTCTTTGTAGAGAGGAGCTGTCTGTCTGGACGACTATGGAACCATGTGGGCACAGCGTTAAGTGCTATCCAATCGTTTTGTTTTTTTTCCTTCAACGAGTATGAGTAGTGACACATTTTTATTTGGATTTTACTTGTAGTCGTTAAAAGTGCATTATCCATAACAGATACTCATTTCATCCGAGTACTCAGCTCATCCCTACTAGCATAGTAGCATCTATTAGCTATAGTTTAGCATAGTAGCATCTATTAGCTGTAGTTTAGCATAGTAGCATCTATTAGGTATAGTTTGCTATTCTCAGATTTAGCTCAACATTATTCTCTGTCCACAGCTAAACACACACACATTCATTTACTGTGGACATTCACATGCAACATACTGATGCAAAAGCTGCGTTCACATGTTGACAGTATGCGGTGGACAGAAAACCGTTTATTCCATTCTTTGCAGAGAGGACGACGGAGAACGACGGAAAACTCCACTGCCTCTGGCAGTGAGAGCGGCACACAGCACAGCCAGGCGGAACGTGCCGTCAAAACTTAAAATGTTTCAACTTTCTTCGCTTACCGCAGCGGCACAGACAAACTGGATGCTGATATTCTTGGGTCAAAGATGGACAGCTGAGTTGTCAGCAGTCTGAAATATGTTCTGAATCTCTCTTCATACATCCTCAGTTCTTTAATTTAGCCGATGGTTTTTTTTCAGCAATTTGCACTCCTGTAAAATGGGATGAACACACGTCTGCGTGTCCGCCTTTTCTGTCAGTTCTTAAATGAGGTATAAAACTGAGCAGAGCTTTCCTTGTTTTATAAAACATTGCGCAAAATTATAAAACGCTATTGCATCCCGCCAATATTGATTCACTATTGCCAATTGCCATGGCAACAGTTCCATGTCTATGGTTGTTGCCTACCGTCTGGCGCTGCGTTCCACTGCCATTGATGGTTGGGCATTTTTCTACCATCAACATGTGACCGCAGCAAAACACACATTTCTAACAGCTTCTACTAGCTTCTAGGCTAACTAGCCAGCTAGCAACTCTTAACTCTCTGGGTTATGCCCCGTCCACTTCTAGATTAAGCCCTGTCCATCTGAGCATGGATACGGATAATTAGTTGGTTGAACAGTTATGGATATAGATAATGGTGTACTTGCTCATCTCTACTAATAATGTGTCATTATTTGTTCTTATGATTATTTTTTGTTTGTTTTTTTATTTTATTGAACTTCTTCACAGAGACCAACACAAACATATACCTGTATATGGATTAATTTACAAAAAAAGAAATGGATTTACACATCCCAGCAACACTTCCACAAAAACATTCAAAAGAAACGACTTTATCAATAGAGGGTACAGTACAAAGGAAAAAAAAGGGGAAACACATGCCAAAAAAAATAGTAATAATAATCGTACATTGTATTTATTATACAACTATTGAGACACTGATCAGGCGTTGCATCATGTCCTACTGAAGCAGGTCCATAAATAAATCTAATTGAATGCATCACTTAAACTAGAATTTGTACTACATTAATGAACGATTGCCAAGTCCTGTAAAATTTATCAACTGAGCTGTATAGCATATATCTTAGCTTTTCTAGTTGTTCTTATGTTTTCTCTCTCTCTCTCTCTCTCTGCCTTTTTTTCTATGAGCTATTTTATTTTATTTCTTATATTTGCATTGTTTTATTTTGATATGGTTTTCTTCTTATTTGCTGTTCATATCTTTCATATATATTTTAATGTTTCGTTGTTTTTATGTGTTTGTAATTCTGTGGCTCCCGGCTGTTTGAGCAGAGGGAATCTCTCTCTTTGAATAGCCTCTGCTGAGCTTTCTTCCATTTTTCCTTATATAATAAGGTTTTTTAGGGAGTTTTTCCTTGTCTTCATGAAAAATTTGGGCTGGTGGGGAACCGTTGATGTGTGGGCCTGTAAAGCCCTTTGAGCTATTGTAGGTAATATTGGGCTCCAAATAAGTTTGTCTTGACTTATTACTGTTACATTTGCTTTTCGTTCAGGTTTGTTTCATACAGAAAAATATGGATAAAAGTCATGTGAGAGCACTGGCTCCTGGCTTTTCTTTCTTTGCTTCAGCCTGTCAATACTTAACACATCCAGAATGGATTGTTTCCATGTGAAATCGAACAGCTGGAATCTGACAAGCCTGAATTCATTTAATTTATATTATAAAACAAAAACAATTCTCTTTTTGTCTTTTTATTTGGTGCCAGCGGCACAATTCAAACCACATCACAGTTCACGTTGTTTGTTTGCTACCTTGTACTGTTTGCGTTGTCAACTAATTAACCCCATTTAATTCTGCCACATAAAGGATCAGCCATTAATGATGACAGTAAAAAGTGATTTGCATTTGTCACAGGGAATGCAGGAGATGGATCACAGTACATGCACTTTTGTAAAGATTTCCTTCATAAAGCTTTGACTAAACGCTCCAGTATTCTGTTCCTGTTGTTGTAATGTGTGTCTCAGATAAAAGCTAATGGAGGTCAACATGTACATATTTAAAAGATCTTATACAATCTGTATACGTGTTTCATTACTGATAACTATTTCCCAAAATATACTACTTTAGCTGTAGTTTTCAGATTGTTTTTCCTACCTTCCAGGTTTCAGTTCATTCCAGTATGATATAAAAGTCAACCAGTAGAGACTTGAAACACGTTTGAGATGAGTTTTTTGCTGAACTAACTTTATTTAACCGATCCAACATGGCGCTGCACAGAAGACATTGTATTTCTCTGCTAGGAAATATAGTCCCAGGAGAAGACGCCTTTTAAGAGAAATTAAAAAGGCCATCATTTCTGCAATCATGCAAAAGTGTTTGAAGGTGAAATATTGAATTTTAAGGTGGATGTAACACCTGAGCTTTTGATTTTGAAAGAATGATTAGAGGATTTGAAAAAATAACAGGGAAAACTAAGATACAATTTTTTTGTTTTGGAAATTGGTCATCAGTAATGTAATGTGTATGCAGGTTGTATGTATTGGGCTCAAACGTGCATGATTGCTGGAATGACCCTTTAAGAGCCATGCTTTATACCAGTCATCCTCAAAGTCCAGACTCTGGTCAGGATCCAGGCCAACTGACAACTGTCTCCAACTCTGAGCAAATTCTACTTTTCATATGTATTATTTGTATTACCTGAGAGACATCGCTGTGACACAACCAGTCAAAATTCTCCGAATGTCTGACTGCTCCACTGTCTGTGTGAGAATGTCTACTCTGCTTTGGTTTGGTCCAATCACANCGAATGTCTGACTGCTCCACTGTCTGTGTGAGAATGTCTACTCTGCTTTGGTTTGGTCCAATCACAGTCAGTGTATTTGAGTACCCCTGCTTTATACTGTTTCATAAGCATTAGCATTCCTTAGCAAAATAGTTAGTGAAAAAGACTATTTCTTTGCACTTTAGGTGAAGAGGTGAACAGGAAAAATTCCCTGTGTCTTGCAACTGATAAAACGCTTGTTACAGACATTTATGAATGAAGGAACATGGTTTCGGGATCCTATCTTCCATTAATGCACACATTAAATCTGGAGCTGTGTTTTATGAATTTGTTCAGCAGGGAGGAGAAAGGCTTCAAATGCAACAAGTGCTCTAATCTTTCTTTTCTGCTCAAAGATGCTTTGTGAAGCAAAACCTCGCAGTTATTTATGTCTCAGAAACAAGAATTTCTTTACAAAGACAAAAATAATTATACAGGCTAAAGGACCATACCACCCATTTTGCATGTTGAGCCTAATATATTCAATTTTCATGCACATAACGTTACTGACAATCATTTCCCAAAGCATACTACTGGAACGGTGAATTAAAAATGTTTTTCCCTACCTTCCAGACCTCCACTGGTTTCAGTTCATTCTGGTATGCTATTAAAATCATCTTGTTGATACTTGAAACATTCTTGGGATAGGTAATCCATCATCACCAACAAGACGTGTATTCAGGTTTTTTTAGAAGTTATGTAATTTTTGCGTTTAAGCGCGATCACACACGCACACCCCCTGTATATTGTACATCCTTTGTATATTGTACATTTTTTGATCATATATTTGTATTTATCTTGTATATTTTTTCTTTTCCTTCCTGAGCACCAAGCACCAGAGCAAATTCCTCATATGTGAAAACCTACTTGGCAATAAATCTGATTCTGATTCTGATTCAATAAAAAGCATGGAGTGAATGTATGCCTCCACTGGGGAATATAGTCCAAAAGAAGACCTGCGTTTATGGAAAAATTTAAAGGACTGTGACTTCATAAGGCTGTGTAACTATTAGCAGGAGAAACATGGATTTTTAAGGTGGGTGTATCACTTGAATATTTGAAAGATTAAGAGGTTTTGCAAAATATCAGAAAAGCTGAAATACGATTTTATCCTTTGGGAAATGATTGTCAGTAACGTAACCTGTATGAAAATTGAATATATTAGGCTCAAACATGCAAAATGNGGGAAATGATTGTCAGTAACGTAACCTGTATGAAAATTGAATATATTAGGCTCAAACATGCAAAATGGATGGTATGGTCCTTTAAATATGTTCCAATACAAGTGTCCTTGCCTTTGAATGAACAATCTGAGTGTCAGGATCCATGAATCAGTGTTTTACCACGATGCTTCAAACTGTTAATGACGTGTTCCAGCACCAAACATAGCTACAGCTGAATGCTAAGTGCTAAGCTAAGTCAGTAGCCTAGTTTTTCATTTTACGTTGCAGAGTTTCAGTATGGCTATAAAATCAATAAATCAAGCTGCTAAACATCATCATCATCATCATCATCACATAGCTTCATAGTGTGTAACGTGAGTTGCTCAGTAATCAGACTTCCAGCCTTTCTGATGGTGGTCAGTCAGCACAGGTTATGTTTGTTAGTTTCCTTCTGAGTGAATTGTTTTAAAAAGCAGAATGACTTGTAGAAACAGACATTTCAACGTTTGGCAGAGAATTAAAAGCACAAACAGTGTAAATGTTTTGAATTACGTTTCCATCACCAAACACATTGTATGAATATCTGATATAAGAACGCTTTGGTGTGTTTTTGGATGTTTTCACTGGAAGCTGTTCGAGGTTAAAACAGTGTTTTGTTCATCACACTCTTTGCTCTCAGTAGGATCCAGGTTTGGTATGGACTCGTTTTCAGACTTTAAAGAATCTGACATTTTGATACCAGATGCGAATATTTACAACATCATTAGAGGTTCCTTTGAAAGTGGGATTTCTTCTAAGATAGAGGAAAATAAAACCCCATGCTGCTGTTTCTTACTGATTCTACTCATTTGTTCCCTATTTTCAGACTGCTAAGCTCTGAACAGACAGAAGGTTTCTCTATTGTTCAGTCATGTCAAAGAATTCCTGATTTTATTCCTGGTGTTAAGTGTTGTTTAGCCTTTTTTCCCTACACAGGTTTTACATTTTTAAAGTAACCCTCCCAAACCTGCTTATACACAGGTTTGGGAGGGTTACTTTAAAAATGTAATCTGGTACAGTTAGTAATTACCTGCTAAAAAAAATGTAATCAGTAACATAATCCAGTATTGTAATCCATAATACTGCAATATTAAAGTTATGTAACTTGGTTACTTTCTGTTACTTTTGGATTACTTAAATGCCAAATGTGTACATAAAGACAAGAGAAAAGAAATATTAATAAGATGACTTTTTTATATTTTACATAGATTTTTATTTAAGTGTATTCTGTAAAACTACTGAACAATGTAAGATAACCTTAGGAATCAGGCAGTAGGCCTTCCATTTCTTAATTTAATTATAGTCTGACAGAATAGTAGAGTTAATAAAGCAAAAATAAAATATGGCCCTTTAATAAAGTAAAAACAAAATGCTCTAAATTTTTTTGTACATCTGTCCAGGTGAACCCCGCCTCTCGCCCTATGACTGCTGGGATAGGCTCCAGCCCCCCGTGACCCTTAACAGGACAAATGGGTACAGAAAATGGATGGATGGATGGATGAATTAACAGCATCCACAATATTTTTCAACAAATCAGAAGTTCACTTAGTGAAGTTTGCAGAAGGTATGGTTGTATTAATTTCTTGGTAAAAGTCGTTTTCTCCTGGGACTATATTTCCTGATGGAGACATACATTGTCTTCTGTGCAGCTCTGTGTTTGAGCGGATAAATAAAGTTACTTCAGCTAAAAATTTAATAGCTGCTCTGTTTGCTGATTATTGTTTCAAGTCTCTACAAGTTGATTCTTAGAGCGTACTGCAAAGAAGTGAAACTAATGACAGGCTGAAAGGTAGGAAAAACAATTCTAAGATCTACCGCTACAGTAGTATGTTTTGGAAAATGGTTGGTAATGTAACAAGTGTGCACACTGTGTGTATTGGGCTCAAATATGTACTTTCGCCAGTATTATCCTTTAATTGTATTTATTCTGCTGCATTCAAGAAGTACATCACTGGATATAATAATAATAATAATAATAATAATAATAATAATAATAATAATAACTAGAAATGCATTTCCTGCGGAACTGCGGCCTGTGATTGTCATTTGCCAAAGATTGTTGTATAAGTGGATTGAAACAATCATTTGAAACTGATTGAAACTTGTTTGAAAAGATGAAGTAGTGGGAATTGTAGCATAAGAGTATAATAGCTGACAAGTGATCTGAAAGGAAAGATGTGAAAACATATTGAATGCTCTATATGCAGTTTAATGGATAAATGTTACCTTAAAATTGAAAGAATTTGCTTAAGTAAGGGTTGAATATTTTGAATAGCATGAAAAATATGAAAAATCTGTTGACATGCCTCATGGTACACATCAACATGAACACTGTGAAGTTGGTTTGAAGTCTCTACCTTGAAGTATGTGGAAATAGTTGAATTGAGTTTTGAAAATTTGAAGAAGTGGAAAAATTGCTTTAAATAAAGTTTAATAATTCAAAAAATATGAAAGATGGGGAGAATCTGTTGACACCCCTTAAGAGCTAGTCAAACAGCACAATGAAGTTGGTTTGAAGATCATACCTTGAAGTATGTCGAAGTAATTAGGTTTCAAAAAGTAGAAAATTTGAAGTTTGAAAATGAGTGAAGTTTCCCTTTAATTTTTTCAGAAAGTATGAAAGTTAGAAAAAATTGGAATCTGTTGTAAATAGTTGAAGATCTGATGAATGTTTTGAAAGTAGAATGACAGTTCTAAGTTAAAGTATG
>VXCM01008841.1:0-14534 GCA_014773175.1 Lucifuga dentata
GATGGAGGCAGATGATTCGCTGTGGTGACCCCTGAAGGGAAAAGCCGAAAGGAAAAGAAGAAGAGAAAGCAGTGTGTTAGCATGTAAAAATGTGCTGCAGATAGCAGGTGTTCTGCAGGTGGAGGAGTATGAATGAGAAAAGAGTTCATGTGTTTTTGGAAAATGTGGTCATTGATGCATTTTATGTGAAAGCATGAAAAATGAATCACAGTTTGATCCACATCGACTTCTGTTTGCTGCTGTGTGAAGAGTTTTGATAATGTGGCTTCAGTTTGGACCAGTGCTTGATAGCAATCAAAAAAAAACAAAAACAAAACCAAAAAAAAACTGTAACTTGTTTCTATTGAAAGTCCCTGCACAAATGAGAATGAGACTGTCATTAGCTGAAGCGATGAAGAAGGCACAGGTCATCATGTAAAATGAAGGTTGCATGTAAAAAAAAAAAAAATAGCATTCCATTTTCAATTATCACATTTATTTCAAATCAAATTTAAAAACTATGTATTGAATTTTTTATTCATCAGCTAGATTCCTGTGCGAGGTCATCGGTGCTGAATTCTGTCCAGGATGAGCAGATAAGTATTCAGAACGGATCTGTCAGATTAATTGAATTCATTTTCAGGACTGATTATTGTTTATTATTATTGGATGCTTGTTTACTTCCATAAATGCAGTTGCTCATCTTTCTGTGGTCATTAACAGCAATACATGAATTGTTGAAAAAACAAACAGGTAAAACAGACAAATGAAACATGAAATATGACAGAATAAACAAACTTAGTATTATATCCCATTAGCCAAAAAAAAAAAATATATATATATATAATCAAAGCAGGCAAATACAAATTAGGAGTATGATTGTGAAGGTTGAAAAATGATTTGTTGCAGGATATGTTTCATCTGCACTTTAAAGCTCTTCCTATTATTTATTAAAGGACCAAACCGGCAGTTGTGCATGTTTGAGCCCAATATATACAACCTGCACACATGTTACATTACTGACAACCTAAAACATTTTAGTTTTCCTGTTATTTTTTCAAATCACCTAACCTTTAAAGTCAAACATTCAGGTGACATACACACCTTAAAATTCAGTGTTTTGCCTGCTAACACTTATGCATGATTGTAGAAGGGACAGTCAGATTAATTTCTTGGTAAAAGTTGTCTTCTCCTGGGACTATATTTCCTGGCGGAGACATACATCGTCTTCCATTCAGCATTCCATTTAAACATATGTAATATTTATTTACTTATTGTCTGTACATATGTGCTCTTGGTTGTTTCTTTTTTTTTTTTTTTTTNTTTTTTTTTTTTTTTTGTACTCTGCCACATTAATTCTATATGTGTTGATTTTCTCACTTATCCCAAGCAGGGTCTTATGAGAAATAAAATTATTATTATTATTATTATTATTATAGCTCCATATTAGAGATGTTAAATAAAGTTACTTTGACAAAAAAACAAAACAAAACAAAACAAAAAACTGAATAGCTGTGTTGTTCACTGTGATGGATTACTTATTTCTAGCATCTTTCAAGTCTCTATAGGTTGATTTTTATAGTGTACTGAAATGAACAGAAACCAGTGACGGTCTGAAAGGTAGGAAAAATAATCAGAAATTTACCACTAAAGTAGTATATTTTGGGAAATGGTTGTCAGTAAAGTCAAATGTATGTGGATTGTATATTGGGCTGAAATGTGCACGATCGGCGGTATGGTCCTTTGTGTAAAGATAACACACCACTGAATGGTGTGTTAGTGTTTTGATGTCCCATGTTGGAAAGGTTTTTTTTCAGAAGCTGAATTTGAATATGGTTTACTTTCCCTCATCATATAATGCTGAAATTAAAATGAAAAATACTTAATCAATCTACAGTCAGCATCAATCAGAAACAAACAGCACCTTCAAATACTGTATGCAGCCACATCAGAGCCTGTCCCATTTCCAATGTGTGTGTGTGTGTGTGTGTGTGTGTGTGTGTGTGTGTGTGTGTGTGTGTGTGTGTGTGTGAAGCTCAAAGTTTATATAAGCAGGCGTGGGTGTGTGTTACATATGTTCTGTGGTCTGAGCATGCAGAAGTGTTGGGGGGATTGTGTGTTTTTAGAGGAGCTGCTGGGTTTAGTCTTAGGATCAGGCCTNCAGAAGTGTTGGGGGGATTGTGTGTTTTTAGAGGAGCTGCTGGGTTTAGTCTTAGGATCAGGCCTCCATTCATCATGACAGAGATTGTTAGTCTTTTCTAATCTCCTGTGTTCATCTGTGTGTGTGTGTGTGTGTGTGTGTGTGTGTGTGTGTGTGTGTGTGTGTGTGGAGGCCAGGGCTCTTAATGCCATCAGAGCAAATGATTTTTCTGGGGTCAAACGCAGAGATTCCCACATTCTTCTTCATGTTGTCACATCCTTGAGGACAATCAAAAGCCTTCTTCTGCTGCTCAGACACAGCAGGCTCACACACTTTTAAGATTCTGGGTTGAATGTCTGCTGCTTTTTGATGCAGGACGGCCAAAGGCGTCCATTTCTACACATCCTCTTTTATTTTTATGAGAAGTAATGATGTGCTCTGCAGCCACGTCACTGGACCCCAAAACCCGCTGGCAGGTTTGAAAGGCATGTTTTCTTTAAGTAATCACCAAAATTACACCATTTGTCATAGCCAGAAATTTTAAAAATCAAAATTATCATTGTTTTCAAATTTCCGATGGTCCTTGAACTAACCATGTGCACCTAATGCTTCCGTAAGGAAACGTAACCAAATCTAAGCTTAGAATAGTGATATTTCCTCAAAATCACTTTATTATAAATGTCTCATTTAAAAATTTGCTAAAAATAAACCCTTTCTACGATCAAAATTCTGTAAAAGCAACAAATTCTGCATTTTTCGCTGCAACTAGCAAGCCTGGAGTGCCTGTGTGCTCTTTAACAGTCACGTGACAACAATTCAGCGAGTCATTGGCTGAATGCAGATTGCAGCAGGCACACTATGCCTATTGTTTTATGCAGATTATAGGTTGTAAAAATGTAAATAGTTCAGTATGTATAGTCCCTTTTTTTTTAATTAAATTTTTTATTTTATTTTTCCAGTATTGGTAACACTTGTGGGCACTTGGAAAAATGTTGTATATATAGATTACATCTTTTTTCAATTTTTTAAAATAAATTATCAAAGAAATTCAACTTACATTTTTTTCTTTTTTATGATTTATGACATTATAATTGTGTTATACTGCACAAAAGACATTTTTGAGTTCTTCCTACATATAGCCATGATTGTGCTGCTTCCATAGAGGTGCAGGACTTGCAGCTGCAGTAAAAAATGAGCCACAGTGATAAAAATGTGACAGGAGCAAAAACCACCCAGAAAGTTCTTGGGGTCCAGAGGTCTTCTCCACGTTGTTTGGTTTTGCTCTGATTTACAGCTTTTCCGTGTGAGATCTTTGGGTTTGTAATTTATCTCCAGACGAGCATGAGAGTCATCACGTGTTCTGTTTATTCCAAATCATAATGTCACATATGCTGTAATAAAGCCAAGTAGGGCCTATACGTCCACGCTCAAAAATTCATATAGTATCAAAAAGATTAACCAAATTTTATTTCTTCCAAAAAGAACAATGTTAAGCTAGCATTCAGTCAGAGAGTTCATACTTCCACCAAGGCCCAAAACGCCTCTGATTTCACAAATATAAATAGGACTTTTACCATCATTACCTTAAAATTGCAGACATCATCTTCTTCTGGATCATATCCATAGCTGTTAAAAATATGTCCAAAGCATTTTATCCTGCTGAATTAGCATCATCTTAGCTACAGTATTGATTTTATATGCACATCTGTAGATTTATTTGTTAACGTATAATGAAGCCTGTATTTTAATGTGTCATATCTGGATCTGGCCTAAACTGTAAGTGTTGATAGGCCGTCATAAGATCCATTGCCTGAATTTTTTTTTTTTTGTNGGCCTAAACTGTAAGTGTTGATAGGCCGTCATAAGATCCATTGCCTGAATTTTTTTTTTTTTGTCATAATAGAAAGGTATAAATGTTGACAAATGCCCAGTGTTGCAATATTAAAGATAATAAAGATAAATCCAGAGCTTCCTCTAAATCTATTCAACCCACCATTATCAAAATCCAATTTAGCTTGTAGTTTTTTTTTTTGTTTGTTTGTTTGTTTAGATAGNCCACCATTATCAAAATCCAATTTAGCTTGTAGTTTTTTTTTTTGTTTGTTTGTTTGTTTAGATAGGCTGACAGATGCCAGTTAAAATATAATGGTAACTTAAAATATAGGTCTGTGGAGGTGAAAATATGAATAAAAATGGTTAGTATTTGAAAAATGTTAGTTTTTCAAAAGAAGACACAAAGTCATTTGCCTCAATCACAGTTTATAATCTGTCTGACATCTACAAGTGTCTGAGAATCAACATTATTGCAGCACTCATAGAGCATTTTGAGCGTTTCATAGAGTTATTAATAAGTACGATTTGTATTTGTAAGTATTTTCCTCTTTTCTCTTCATGGATGCTGAGATGCTGGTTGGGATTCGGTTCTGTCATGCAGCTCAGCAGCTCACACAGATCAGCTAAAGCTTTACTGTCAAATGAGCTGCAAATACGTTTTAGATTTGCAGCTCATCCTGAGAAAGTCGCCCAAACATCCACACATTTGAATATTTCCAGTATTAATACCTTATTTGTCTAATTATGTGCCGTAAGTTGTTTCACACCACATCTCCCTGTTTGCGTTGGTTTTTGCTTTTATTTATTACTTTTTCTGTAAAGCACTTTGTGACCTTGTCTGCAAAAGGTGCTCTATAAATAAACTTTACTTACTATTATAAATAGAAATGTGTTGAAATTTGGATGTATAGTATGAAGACCTTACAAGTAGTGACTAAACACAGTTTCAGATAAAATTTCACTTTGATTTCAGCACTTTAAGACTTTTATTTAAATCATATCTAAGTAAAAAGTATCGAATATGCATAATAATAATAATAACAATAATAATAATAATAATAATTTATAATAATAGCATAATATATAAATAAATATATCAAATAAATGACACCAACAGATCTTCATAATGGACATTTGGACCATTTTACTTCCTTATTTTCATTAGATTTATTCTTGAAACAAGAACTCACAAACCTAATTAAGCTGATTTTTATCCAGGCTTTTTATAATTTCCATTTGTTTTATTTATATTCTATGAGTTTTGTCTTTTATATTCTATTTTATTTTTTGAATTGAATTGAATTGAATTGAATTTTCCTGTGCATGCACTGCTCTCCATGGTTCTTTTACCTGCTGTTTTCCCTTGTTTCGTTCCCTCTTTTCATTACTGATCCAGTTTTTAATCAATCAAATGTCTTTGAAAGCACTTTGAGTTGCTTTTTATGAAGGAAAGGTTCTGTACAAATAAAATGAAACTAAATTTGATTGACTAATAATTGCAATGGAAAATCTTGGGCCATTTCCTGTTATTAATTTCTTGATTATTTTACAGATATTCAGCCCATATTTCTTTGAATATATTAATTTCAAATATATAAATCTGATGCAAACATTCCCATTTAATAAATAATCTCTGATATCTGAATATTGACTCATAAAAAGCCAGATATGGCATGAATATTATCAATAATCCCACTTACAGTATTTGCTCATGCAAAGCTAAACACATGTAAAGTAAGCTAGAGTGCCACCTAGCGGCTGTTGTGGCTGGAAGCTCTGAACTATGGTGGATTTCATTTCTTCATTTCTTTTAGAAAAATCCACACACAATGAAACAGTGGAGTTTAACAGTGATATGAAAATATTCTACACATATCAAATATGCCCAGGGACTGCAGATGGAATTAGCTGTTAGCTAAATCTGGCATAAAGCATAATCATTAATCTCAATTTGAGATTAATGTTTTTTTTTTATGTGCATTGTCCCTGTTTAAATAAATAAATAAATACATTTTTAAAAATACAAATATATTCATGTCTATGATGTATGAGAATAATATGACAGTATTTTTATTGCTTTAATAAATTGGCTGTTAACCTGGATATTTTTCTGTGCAGAGCCTGCTGGGAAAAACTCCAAACCTGTATAAGAATAATCAACAAAGGCACTTATGGCAATCATTTTCTGATAAACGACAAAATAAAAGTGAGATCTGCACAAACCAAACGATCCAAGTGAATATGTAGAGCTTGTGGAGAAATACTGACACCTTAAATATCATATACACACACTTTCACCTGCAGAGACCTCAGCAAACAGCAAATCAATTCAGTAACAGAAGCAATTAGCTGTGTGTGTGTGTGTGTGTGTGTGTGTGTGTGTNCACACACACACACACACACACATAGCTGTGTGTGTGTGTGTGTGTGTGTGTGTGTGTGTGGGACATCTGAATGACAATTAATAAACTAATAATGTAAATAAATGTGTTGCAGTGAATTGTTGTTTATGTAATCAGCTAAAAACACAAAAAATAATTTTTCTCCCTCCTTATTCAGTGTCCAGGAGGGGGCGACGGGCCTGCATGCTTCTCTCTCTCTCTCTCTCTCCCTCTCTCTCTCTCTCTCTCTCTCTCTCTGTTTTTCTTTCTTTCTTTCTTTCTTTCTTTCTTTCTTTCTTTCTTCTTCTGTATCTTTCACGCACACACATGCACACAAACACGGCCGTGACTTGTTGCTTTGAAAGTATAACCATAGCAAATCAGACGATTTCTGAATATAACACTATATATAATATATAAATACTTCCAGATAATTTTTCATAAAACTTTCCTTTTTGGTCTTTTTACATGTACAAGTATTTAGTAAATATTACTCACTGAATCAGAGCATTTAAAGGATAATTCCTTTTTTCCATTCCCTACACATACATGCATTTTAATTTATCATGAATCTTGTTGATTTTGAGGATTCATTCATCTTATGGGTGAAACACTAGATAAAATATAAAACTAGATGTATATTCTGTATTTGTATTGTGTGTTTTTGTGTCACAGCAGCAGTTACAGGCAGGAAGTTTTTTCCCTCCTCCTCCTCCTCCTCCTTTTGCTCTTCCCCCTGCTCCTCCCTCTCTGCTCCTCCTGTAGGAGAAGGCAGGCTGTGATTGGATTCCTCCTGCGAGACTTTGGACCAGTACAAAGGCTGCACCTGAGCTGAGCAGCCAATAGGCACACACACACATACACACACACACACACACACACACACACACACACACACACACACACACCAGTAGGGAAAGACCAATGTACTGTACACTGTACTGATACTGACCTTTTAAACACTGGATTTTTTAAAACAGAATTAAAATTAGCTTTAAGAACTATTTTTTACCCCTTTGTGTAGGTAAATTTTAAAATCTTGAATATTGCTATAAAATATTGATTAATTATGCCTTCAGTTCTAAAATCTGATAGGGATCAGATGCAAGTTTTGTGGTCAGCAGCAGTGGCACATCCAGATCCATAATAATAATAATAATGATAACAATAATAATAATAACAGTAATAATGATGATGATGATGATGATGATGATGATGATAATAATAATAATAATAATAATAATAATAATAATAATAATAATAATAATAATAATAATAATATTGATGATTGTTGTTGTTGTTGAATTTTAAATGACCTTTATTAAATTACTGTATTTCTATGAAACTCTGAAACATTGTCCTATTGAAATATAGCATCAAAATTATACCGAGTTATTCTAAATAACATCAAACTGGAATCACTTATTTTAATACTGTTTTTGATTCCAAAACCTAACAGTTTCACACATTACCATATGTAACCAAACCAAACATTTGGTATTTGTTTTATTTGGTGAAAATGCTGAGGGCAGAGACAGACGCAGGTTAATGATTGAATCTTGGGTTGCATAAGTTTCCTGCAGGCAGCAGCAGGTTTGTGTGTCTGGAATCTGGGACATGCTGACTTGATGGGAGACTAGATGCCACCAAGTCCCACCAGGCTCTGAAGCAGATAAGGAGCTTGAACAAGCTCAACATCCGGAAATCCTCTGTCTCAGCTAAATTTAATTTTTGAGTTTTAAAAATGAACTTAAACTTTTTTTTTCAGTGTTGAACTTCCTCCACAGCGTTTCTGTGGCCTCAACACCCCCAAAATAACGGCGTAGGCCTACACTGATCATTTCACAAAGTTGTGAATAATCTTGGCCTTTTTACCCCACGCCGTCACCAGTCATTAGTTATGATCCACGGGGCCTCCACGGGAGCCTATTGATCACTCATTGACTGATTGATTTAGACAAATACTTTTTCTCCCAGAGTGCGAGGTCGAGTCGCTCTCTCTGTTAATTGAAGATAACAGAGTGGCAACAATGGCTCCCGTAATAGAATGAGAGTTTTGTGATTATCGCTGCAGAAAGAAAAGAAAATGAAGAAGGAGGAGGGGTGAAGGGAGGAGGAGGGGGGCTCTCTAATTAGGAAGCGGGGCGGTGTGGAGGCTGTGGCCGGCAGGCAGGCGACAGGCGCCGGGTCCCGGACAAAAGACTGTCTGCTGCCCTAAACTCCCCCTGCTTAACCCTTTAAACCGAGATCCACGCAGTGCTGCAGCACCAGACTCCCACACAGCTCAGGACCAGACACCCACTCAACTTTACCTCAGAGTGGGACTGCATAGGACCCGAAACAGGAGGAGAGAAGCCTTAAAATATGTATTTTTTTAAAACCCAAAATGTTTGGCCACATGGAAAATAGATGAATGATAGCAGAGAAACATTCATGTGCCAAAAAAAAAAAAAAAAAAAAAAAAATCAAGGCAATATGAAATAAACATGATGCCGCTCATTTCAAATTATTAAAAGCCTTAAAAGCTCAGGAATAAAAAACGTGAAATAAAACTTAGTTTATGTGGAATTTCCCTTCACCCCTTCCTAAATATATATAGAGAAATAAAGAACTAAATAAAAAAAATTAAATAATAAATAAAAGTTTTTTAAACACCCAGCATCCCCCTCCATGTCATGATAACTGTGGAGTTAAAGCGGCTGCAGAGGATGTGTGTCCCTGCAGCAGAAACTCGTCCTATAAATACTTACATGTTCCTAAAAATACACCCACGCACACAATGCCAGAGGAAATGCTGAGAGACCCGCTCAGAATACAGCTGGACGGCCAGGAGAACAGGAATCAAAATTCATAACTGCTGATGATAAATACTACTACTAACCATACTGTTAATAATCATATTCTATCCGTGTAAAATTTAAGACTGTATGACCAGAAAATAATGACAGATTCAAAGTTTGTACTTATATGGACTCACTTATGTCATAAATTTAAATAACAGATGAATAATGTTATTAATATATAATGTAATCATATGCAGTGTCGGAGAAGCAGGTTTTTGTCTGGTAAATATTCGGCCAACAGAGGGCGCCGCTGCCCCACGTGTGTATGTGTGTGTGCGTGTATGTGTGTGTATACACTACATTTACACATTTCTTTTGTTCTATTAAAATTATCTCACAACAGTAATTAATAATAAATTGTGGTGATTGTGATAAAACAATACGCCTGCAACCTTTCAGCACAACGATTTTTTTATTATTGAAATTGTGAGAGAATCAAAAAAAAAAAAAAAAAAAAAAAAAAAAGAAATACCCGGACAACCAGCATAAACAAGATAGTTTCATCTTTAAATATATTTACGAATAGATATGAATGATGCGTTCATAGGAGGAATTGCTTTGAATGTCTCCTGCGTGGAGTGAAGTAACCTGAGGTGGAGCTCTCTGTTCCTCTGGATGTGGTGGTTGCAGACTAAAACATGGCACACACTTCTCCTAAAACCTGCGATGCTTCATACACAATTCCTGTTTTTCAAACCAACAAGCGCTAAATAGCTTTCATTTACAGAATACGTTCGTGTAAAATGGGAGAGGGAGGGAGAATAGGGGGAAAAGCAACAAGTTTAAATTCGAAATATATACACGCTAATATACAGCCTTGAATAAATTAATACCAATTGCATATTCCTGGATCTTAGCTTTATTTACAGAATTTTATTTTTTAATTACATAAATAGTTCAGAAACATTTTTTTCTGGCATGAAATGATCAGGCGGAACGTTCATCCATCCCTTTTTGAAATGACAGACTAGGAAAACTTTATTTGGATGCAGCTTTCAGACCGGCTCGGCCTGCATGTCTGACCGAGTGATGAGGCTCCTTCTGCGGGGCTGAGGCGTCTGATCTTCAGCGTGTCGCTTAAAGCGCCTGGCTGCTTCAAGTCACCAAGTCAAACTCACTTTGCAAAGTGCCGCTCAGTCTCAGCAGCTCTCAGGCAGGTTCGACCGATATATGTGCCGATAATGGCCTTCTGCGGGTCTGCCTGTTTGAAATGATTGCATTATGCTGTTGAGTTAAAGATGGGAAGTCCTTCACCTGAAGTGGTTTTCATGTCGATCAGATTCCACACATGCGGACCATGCGTGACTTTTGTATTGTCTAAGAAATCTCCATGAAATGTCACTGTCTTTGCATATTTCACTGATTCACTTTAATTCCTGCTTTTTTTTTTTTTTTTTTTTTTTTTTAATAGATAACTCGTCCTTTCAACCGTGTGGAAATGTATTCCGTTCAATAGAAGGCCGCCCTGCCTTAACCTTAAAACAATGGGATTCACTGAAGAGTTTTGATGACCCATAATGGTCCAAAAAAAAGTCATTTCTGAGTGAAATAGTGGACACTTGTGAATTTTAAAAGATTAATTTAATGTGGACTAAATTTTGATTATCGGCAGTTTTGTTCCAAAAACAAACAAAAACAAAAACGTCAGTTATCGGCCTTCTCCAACCCATATCGGTCAAACCCTCACCCCCAGTCTCTGTAATGTGCTGTACAGGACATATGCACTATAGTCCTCAAGGTGTTCAAGCCAAGCCTTCATCCTAGCAGAGTCTTCATCACTTAGGAGAGTCAGCTGTTGGGGAGGACTCCCTCTGGCCCTCCAGGCCACTCACCAGTCTCTGAATGCTCTGTAGCTCATTCACTGAGTCCTTCACAGAGGCTTTGGGGGAATTGGTCCTCCCATTTGAGCCTCCCGTCTTGTGGTTGCTGTGGTGCTCCGGGACCGGGCTGGTCTCCCTGCTGCCTGGTTTCGAGGATTCGGAGCTGGGGTTGAGGCTGCCAGACAGGCCGGCAGCAAGCAGGCTGGAGCTCTGAGGCAGCGACACCGGCAGCTGATAAGGGTTGAAGCGCAGCCTGGGCCGGGACGAGCCCAGAAAGGGGTTCCTGGACAGAGGGCTAGAGGTGCTGGTTGCTGGAAGGGCTGAGGCTGAGGCTGCTGCTGCAGCTGCTGCCATGTAGGTGTAGGGATACGGGAAAAGACCTCCAAATGGAGGCATTGGGATGCCCTGGAATACGAAAGAGGAACAGAATCATAAGCAAAAACCCTGTTTATCAGTTACTGGCATATACTTGTATACATCAACTATTCCAGAGCAATGGTAAAATAATGAAATTAATGCAATAAATATTTCAAATACAGCATCAGCAACCAAACATTCCACTTTTAGATTCAAATTTGAAGTTATTTTATTTGAGTTTTAATGTAAATATGAGAGCTCTGATTTTAAAACAACATATATTTTTTAATTTTTGAGACTCATATTATTTATACAAATGTTTCTTTGCAAAGACTACTGAAAATGTCCTTCATAAAATTAAATGATCCCTGTATTTCTCATATTATCTTCAGATTTAATGCAAATTGTTTTACAGCAGCCCTATACATTTGCCTACAACAAATTCATGAAAAGTAAATTTCATTTCATTTTGCTTGTTTTCAGCACAAAATAAAATGCAGCACGAATGACGCCTGATTAAGGATTTCTGGTCAAACAGATACCTCACAACGCCTAAATGAATCCAACGCTACAACTTTCCTTTATTGTTGCTCAGTGCTGCAGGTGTACAGGTAAGCAGAATCATTATGAGAGACGATCCATCTTACCTGAGAGGTGAGCATGTGCTGGGACAGATGGAAGGGGAAATGGTTGGGGGTTCCACCCGTGCCCTGGGCGGAGAGGCTTCCATTTTCCAAAGCACTTGCTCCGGATACAGAAGCCAACAGATGCCCCATGCCCATAGCAGTAAAAGCTCCGGGGGCCATGGCAAACTGCCCAGGGTGAAACAACAGCGGTGATCCGGTATTCAGAGGGTTAAAGAACTGCTGACTGTGCAGGCCAGACAGAGCCAGGCTTTGTAAGTGGCTTGGGCTGAAGTGCGAGGGGCTCTCAGTCTGGACCATGAGAGGGGAGAAGGTGTCCTTACCGGCACCAATGCCTCCAGCCTCCAAGTCCTTTGTCAACGCGTCCCCAGCGTCCTTCCTGTGCCTGCTCTCTACTTTGTCCTTTTCAAGGTTCCTTATACTGAATATGGCGTTGTCCTTCTTTTCTGCACTAGGCTTTTCCCTCATGCGCTCTTCACACCTGGAGCTGTAGGGGGACAGGGGTTCAGGTCCAGGGCTGTTGGAGCCAGTGCAGCGCTCGTCATGAGGCTCCAGCTCCTGCTCGCTGTCAGTGCACACTTTCTCATCTGCAAACCAGGGATCAACAAGGAAAAAACTAAACACTTGTTAAGCACTTCGCCATTCAACATTCACCCAGAGTGTCTTTAACAAAACATACACAGCAGTACCACAAGATGTATGTGAACCTAAAACTCACAAAATCCACCTTACAAATTTAGACCATCACACCATTTTTCAGTCAAAATGCATTTTGTGTGTAACTTTCATTTAAAAGCAACTTAAGTATATGTAGCCTTTGGATTTGCAAATAGAGAATTTGGTCCAGAACTGGAACTTAAATAATCAATGATGGCATAATATTAGCTGAAATTTGATGTACTAAGGAAAATAAACCAATCATAATTTCAGAGATGTCCTTAATTTTCATCAAAATGGGTAGAGGACCAGAAAACATTTACTTCAGAAATAAATGCATTATTTTTCTCTTGGAAAAAACGTTATTTTATTCATATTCTATCTATATCTCCTTTAAGTCAGCATGCAGGTTGATCTGCAGTGATTACTAATTATTACTATATTACTAGATTTATTTACTAAATACTGTGAGCTGTTATATCCTAAAAATATATACATGCATATACATACATATGTGTATATATATATTTATAGGTGTTGCTAATTGATTTGATTGGATGTCAGGTGAGGAATATATTAACCTATACATATATATTAAAACGGTTTGTTTTTTTTTCCACCATAAAGGGTTTTAGGAAGGCAAAAAGGGGAAAAAAATATAAAGGTACATTTTAAATTTAATTTATAAAGATTTAACATGAACTTTAGTGAAAACAGTCTTGTGTTATCATTTTCATAAACTGATATAAATGCTTAAATTGAAAACATCCAACGTATGTAAATATTTTAAGGTGGAGAAAGTGTATTTACTGAAATAAATATATTTCGGGAACTGTTAATTTTTCCATCATATTGAGTGTTCTTTGCCTTCTCATAATTACCCAGTTTAACCTCATTTATGTCTATTCTTCTATTTTCTACTAAATCAGCCAAATAAAGACTATATTATTTTATTAGTATGACTATATATAAATCTATATAGGACTAAAAAACATTGTTTAAAAAAAAAACAAAAAAAAAAAAAAAANCCTCGGCGGGCTGGTACCAGTTCCCAGCGGGGAATGGACGGCGTCTCTGCCGGCCGGAGGATCACTGGATGAGGCATCCGAGTCCGCGCCCTCCCGGTCCGCCTTGCACTGGTCCTCAAACATCCGCAGCGACGGCATGGTCAACTGCTTCCTATAAATAATAATAATAATAATAATAATAATAATAATGACCTCACATAAGTACATGTACACACACACAGTCGGTAATTTTTGCAGGTGTTAGTCGGTAGTTTGATACCTTTTCTCCCTCCTTCCGTTCCCGGTGTCTCTGAATCCTTTGGCAAACGGGTTGTTGTCAATCTTCAATTGCGTAATCTGTCCAAAATAATAATAATTAAAAAAACACAAAAAAAACAATGAATCTCTGTCATCCGAACAAAAGCCTTAAGATAAAAGTTATCACTGCTGCTGGTCACTGACTAACTTCGATAAATTAGAAAATACGCGGTGTTTTGATTAACACACACAGAAACCAGCGTGTTGGACAGGGGCCACAGACCTTGGATTTGCATTATTAATAAAGGCATAATGATGGGGCGTTATTCTCATAGGCCCCTGGAGAGAAATTCTGCCACGAAATATTCCTCTATGGGGGCCACACAAGCTTTCTTTACCCAGAAAAAAAAAAATGACAGAGGGGCATTACTTGAACAGATGACTATCATATCAATAATTAATAATGCGGTTTGGATCACTGCTGCCTCACGCAATTGTCCTATTTTGGAAGAAGCGGTGCAAGTTTGTGTATACTTGCACGAGCACCGGAACCAAAAGGCCCGTGTGGTTCCCGAGAAAGCTTCAGGGCTCCTATCACCCCCCCCACGGCCCTCC
>VXCM01008841.1:15544-31095 GCA_014773175.1 Lucifuga dentata
AAAAAAAAAAAAAAAAAAAAAAAAAAAAAAAAAAAAAAAAAAAAAAAAAAAAAAAAAAAAAAAAAAAAAAAAAAAAAAAAAAAATATATATATATATATATATATATATACATGTTAAATAACGTCAGATCGCCACTTTTAGTCTGAGCAATGATAAATAAGCAGCATATGAATGTAAGACGTCAGAAAAAAGACAAAACAAAGAAAAAAAAAGCTCTTCTGTAAGCGGTTGCAAATTATTTAGTCTGACATGTAAATGCTGAATTTGTTTCCAGTGTGTGTGTGTGTGTGTGTGTGTGTGTGTGTGTGTGTGTGTGTGAGTGTTTGAGAAATGAACACACTCGTCTGTCAGCCATATGGACTTTCTCAGGCATTTTACATTTCTTCCTCAGCCGATTATTTTTAGTCCTCAGGCATGTTATTTCACTGGTAAAATATTAGGGAATATACGGGATATATAGCGGAATATATGTTGTTCCTACCATATTAAAATTTACTATAGCCTATACTATACTATACTATACTATACTATACTATACTATACTATACTATACTATACTATACTATCTTTAATATATAATAGCTTTCACACATTTTTAAAACTATACTATATTATAGTTAAATATAATAATAGAGTAATAATATAGTATAGTTATGTATGTATAGTATGTTATACTATACTATACTATACTATACTATACTATACTATACTATTACTATACTATACGATACGATACTATACTATACTATGTTATGCTATTAAGCCCATTTCACGTCATTTCTACGTGACCCCATTTGATGATACTTCACTTAATCCCTAAAGCTTTGCAAACAAATTGCAAATATTATGTATTTTATTCCCAACACAAACGTCCTGCAGGATCTCAGCTGGGCCTTGGTGGGTTTTGGATGCTGGGGGGGAGAAAAAAAAAATGAGTCCAGTCTGCGGAGGCTGAGGCTGATAATATTTTGGAGAGCTTCAAGGAAACGTAAGTCGACGCGAGGAAGCTCGATGTATGTCAGCAGCAGCGGGAAGTCAAGTGACGACAAAGTGTTAACAGCTCTGGCCTCAAGAATTATTTACTGCCAAATATTCCGTATTTTTAAAGAATATTCATCTTCTGCACTTCAGTTCTTAATGCATTTCTTTGTTTTTGCGCAGCCTCATAACCCACATTTTACTGCATTCACCGACTTGCTGTTTCATATATTTTATTTCCTGCTTATTATTTTTGCTCCACTTTCCCCACATGTATCAAAAATTTTCACCTGATCTCAAAACCGAGACAACGCATTAAAAACACGCAAAACCCCCTCTCCGTGTGACCAAACACATGTAAATATGAAAAGTGTCTCAGCTCATTCGAGGCAAAAATATAATAAAAAAAATAAATAACCTGGAAAGAAATCAAATCAGAGAGTTGAGCTGATGTACTTACAAATCCGTGTTTGTCTGAGATGTTGTTGGTCAGCTTGAGTTTGTGGAAAGCAACAGGCTTGGCCATCCACTGCTCGCCGGTGGCCGGGCTGTCCGGGTGGATATACATCCTCTTGGGCATCTCCGGGTCGGCNGCTCGCCGGTGGCCGGGCTGTCCGGGTGGATATACATCCTCTTGGGCATCTCCGGGTCGGCCTTCCCCGCCACCATCCAGCGGGAGTTGTGGAACTTGTAACGGCAATCATCCGCAGCCACGATGTCCATCAGCAGGATGTATTTGGCTTTTTTATCAAGCCCGTTTATCCGCACTTTGAACGGAGGGAACATTCTCCTGCAAAAGACACGGAGTTAACACGCCGCGATTCACCAAAACATGACATCAGATTATCACGCAAGACTTCAACAGATCTGACAAAGGAGTCACTGAACGCAACGCGTAGAAAAGACGCGCTTCGGCCAGTGGAAATACTGCATTCGTCATATTCTCTAATAACTCGCAAATATTACAGCAAAACCATAATGTGTGTGTCTGTGGTGTGTCTGTCTCTGCCTGTGTATGTGTGTGCGTGTATGTGTGTGTCACACCACAACTGAGCAAGAAATTTAAGAGCAAATCACTTCACCTCCTGCTTTATGGAAGAGTCTCTTTATAAAACCATGAGGCTCTGCTGCCTAAAACACGTTTCAACCCACGGCAACATTTTCTCCTAAATAACTTAAATACAAGTATCGAGTCAGTCTGAAGGCATGTGACAAATATTTCACAACAGCCTCAAACCTTTATTATTTACTGATTTTCACAAATTAGCAATTTTGCCCCCAACATCAAACCGTTATGAGACTAAAACTCTGCTTTTATGGGAGGAATAATGTGAGATTTTTACAGCACCGTTGGTTTTTCACAACATGTTTTACATATGATTATCTATTTGATTCTCCCTATTTTAATAATCACGTTAGATTTAAATAATGAGTGTGAAACTAACTACCGAGTAGCCTGCAGGCCTTACGCTCAGGCTGCCATTTAAAAATATAAATACACGCTTAGCTGCACAAAACTATAACTCATAACTACTGACGGGCATTTTCATAAACGTGTAGCATTCTCGGGATAAATATTTTTGTGTAATTCTTACCTTCCGGACTTAGTAATAACCATCTCCGTCCCGAATTTATGAAACTGGTCCCACAGATCCTTGGCTTCCAGTGTAACTTTGGGGTCGTCGTCCACTTCCTCCTCCGGCTCCAGGCTTTTCATGCTGCGGAGATGAGCCGCCTGATGGTGGCTGAGGGCCGGGTGGAGCCCAGCCTCCGCCGCCCCGGCCAGGCCGTNGAGCCGCCTGATGGTGGCTGAGGGCCGGGTGGAGCCCAGCCTCCGCCGCCCCGGCCAGGCCGTGGTCCGGGATGGGCTTGGTGAGCGCCCCGGGAGGCAGGCTCAGCGCCGGGAAGAAGGAAGGCTGAGCGGCCGCTAGAAAGGCGGACATGGGGAAGTCAGTCGGCCGGTGAGCGTGGAAAGGGTGATAAGCCATTGCAGTCCCTGTAAAAACTGGATCTCTCATCGGTGCATCCACAAAACCCGAAGTGAAAAAATGGATATTTTTAGTGGTATTTTCCCCCCTCCGACTTGAGCCAGTGTATACGTCCGCGCTTCGCAAAGAAATTAATATCTGGAAAGAAGCGCAGGATCGTGCGACGCGACGTCAAACACACAAAAGCGCGTAATCAAGACCGAAGAAAATAGCCAAGAGTTGCCCGCTGACGTGCTTTTCCTTCGGTTCCTCCACCGAGTCATTCAGCGGGAGCGGAGCCGGGCTGCGCTGCGTGGCTCTCAGAGACAGAAGCTGCTTCTCTGGGCAGGCTGCTTCAGTCATCCCACTCTGACTGAAGAGATGTGGCCCCGTTCACTGCAGATCTGTGACTATCTCACATGTCCTTCCTGCCTCCATCCCCAAACACTAATGAACCAAGCCCCTTTGATTGCTGATTTTACGCTTTCTGGACCAATTGTGGGCCCCTATAGGCGTGGTTCTGACAGCTCCGGCCAGACTCTAGGAAAGGAGGGAGGGGGGTGGGGGAGAGGGGGGACAAGAAGGTGTCGGAAGCATTAGCAGTAAGAAAACATGTCAACAGAATAAAATATTAACCAATGACAGGAAGGATCGGGAAATCCCACCCCCATTTCCAAGCCAAACACCGGGTCAGCCCTCAGTTCTTGGCCGGTGGAGACATCACCTCCCTCGGCTTGCGTTTTTACAATGTCGCCTGCGAAGAAACCAAACTGCCCAAAGACTCACTGTCTTAATACTCACCTTTATACTGAGGAATAGGACTTGTTGTCCAGTTTACCACCAACTAGAACAACTCACAACAGTAAACTCACGACTCGCAGCTTATTTTCTGCATTTCGGTTAGATTTATTTGAATGAGCTGCTACCCTCGGTTCGCCTCTATAATAACAGCCTTATAATTACTGCATGTTATTGGCTGTTTTGACGCTTAAGACTGGATTTGCCTCACTAGCCCACGCCGTGTTAGCTGCGTGTAGTGACTTAACCCTCAAACAGCCCGTGGCTTCCCCAGGCGAGAGCCATTTATCTCTGCGTTTTCCTGATCGACCTGACGGGAAGGCGGCAGCGCAATAAAGCGACAAAGGCTGGAGAAAAGACAAACCCAGATGCTGCGTGGAAGGAGAGAGAGAAAAAAAGAGGAAACCGGATGGTGAAAGAGAGAAAAAGAGAGAAAAATCAGAGGGAAGGAAAGCGGTGAGTGCTCACTTTAAAACGCAAAAACAAAAACACCAACAAAAACTTCCTTGTTTAGCAGCATCCGCCAGACAAACTGCGCTTTTTTGTTGTATGTTTTGAGTTTTATGTATTAAAATGATGCATTATTATTATTATCATTATTAAATATTGCTGGTGCGGTTGCTTTAGCTCGTCTTTTTTGGTGGCTGTGTGATGTGTTCATGATGATATTTCGTGGTGTGTGTGTGTGTGTTTCCACATCACACGGTCTCAGCGCTGCGATGATTGAGTGCTGAGTCGCGGCGCTGTGGGCAGGCCGTGCTTGGTGTGGAATCTCCGACAGGTTGTGTTTTGTCAAACCGAGGACAGCGCGGGGCTTCGGGAGCCACTGGGGGCCCCGCAGCCCCCTGTGCACTCCGCTCTGCTGCGCCTCTTTACAAATCCGCAGCCGGAGCTCTTGATTAACTTGGACTCAGTTTGTTAAAGAGCCGCTCGGCGCCAGTCAGCTGATGCAGCACAATAAGAACAATCTCCTGTCTCTTTATATTTACCCTGAAGCCCCTCATCCAGCCTCATCCGCGGCTCCGCTCCGCTCCTCCGCCCCGGTCNATATTTACCCTGAAGCCCCTCATCCAGCCTCATCCGCGGCTCCGCTCCGCTCCTCCGCCCCGGTCTCTCACTCCGCGTCACACGCGAGTTTGGGATAAACAGCCGTGATCTGGGGGCCACAGGCGTCACTTTTTTTTTTTTTTTTTNCTTTTTTTTTTTTTTTTGACAGAAAACTGAAACAAAAAGCGATAATCCCTCTGAGCGAAGCTGTCAGAGACGACTGCGCATTTCCTATCGACCCCTAGAACTTCGCAGCCTCAGTTGGCTTCCGCTACAACCTCCTCTCTGCTCAGAAAAAAAGTCTTGAATCATGTTTATAAAACCTCAGTATTAATATGTGAAATTCAGCTAATGCTTTTCTTTGTTGGCTACTATACAGAATGTGAAGGCGAAATGCGTTACAGAGACTAAAAGTACAATAAATAAATAAATAAATAAATAAATAAATAAATAAATAAATAAAAGTGTTCTAAAACTCTAAAAATGGAATTGCAGGAAATNAATAAATAAATAAATAAATAAATAAATAAAAGTGTTCTAAAACTCTAAAAATGGAATTGCAGGAAATTCCAGGAGCCCGGACATCTTGATTCAGGTGCATGAAATGTGTGCACGTCTCCAAGCGCATTACACACTTGTTGCTCGGCTTCCATCACATTCACACAGCCAAGTCAGCAGGTCAGCAGCACCTACAGTCAAATATGATGCGCACATCTCAAATATGGTGCCAAAACATTTTGGATCTCAGATTAGGGAACACATTAAATGATACTCTGGTCTCCTTAATGAACGAAGGCCAGTGCGGATCAACCAGGAGCCAGAGTTCATTGACGATGAGAAAGTAATTTTTTTCAGTCATGCTGTGTTATTAAACGTAGCATCAGCTTCACACATTACATTCATTTGGAAACCTTAAAATCACCAAAAATGTCCGGCACACTTCACTTTGTTTTTTTTTTGTTTTTTTTTTTTTTTGGAGTTATATTGGTATATCTGCAGTGTGCAAACCTGCGCTATAATTTGTCCGGACAGCTGACGTTTTTGGAATGCTGCACTTTTAGATTAATGAAATGACAAGAGATGTGAGCGCCGTGGGAGCGGCTCCTTCAAGCCTCCGTGTCAGCCTTTTGGAGCTTCGTGGAGTTTTGTGAGGAGGAAAAAAGATTAGCAACATATGGAGGTGGATAACGGTTTTCTGACGGAATACTCAGCTGCGTAATTGTATCAACAATGCCTGTGCAAATTAGTCACCATTTATTTGTTCTGCGCTGTCAACGGCACAGAAATCTCCAATTACGCACGATTTAAAAGCCATTAGGTTGGGAGGAGTGTTCAGGTCTGCTGATGGAGACGTTCTTCTGTTGGGTTTACATGTTCTCTGTGCGGATTATTAATTATGTCAGACATGAAATATGCCTCTAAACATCGACAGCTTGTTGACCAAAATGACAATTACTACGACTTAGAAATTTAAGTTTTACAGCTGTTAAAAAAAATCTTCCAAAAATGAGCAAAATTAAGTTTTGAATCAATTCTGAAAACCACACTTTGGAGCGCAAATCGGGACCTTCAAGGTTGAGTTTGGTCACCTTGCGTTTAATAATTAATCATCAAAAAATGTTTGAAAATCGGAATAAATCTGAGCATGTGTGTGAGTTTTGGGGGCAAACATGAGATCTCAGACGCAGATGATGTTGTGTTTAAAGTTAATTAAGTCCACGGCGCTTTGTGTTACAGGAAGAAGTTCAATGAAGCTGCTGCGTCCTTCATCCGTCCGCTCAATAAAAGACGCGTAAATGGACGTGAAAAACGCGCTCCATCCGGGTTATTTGGCCCCCCCGTGTCAGCGATCCGGTCCAAAGACGCTCTAATTACAACATAACGGGACGGTTTGCGCCATATTCCTCCATAATCGAGTATTGTTATTTTCTTCCTCCCCTCGACATTGTTCCTTTTCCTCCTTTCATCTCTCCATCTTCTCCTCCCATCTCCCTGCATCATCTCTCCGGCTATATTTAGCGGCTAGACTGAGGCCTTGGCGCCAGACCGTTTAAGACCTGTCAAAGTCCCTCATATTTCCCCTTGTCACATGGAAACCCGGCGACCAGCGGCCCTCTCCTCCTCCTCCTCCTCCTCCTCCTCTTCCTCTCCTCCTCCTCCTCCCTTTCTCTTTTCCTCCTCCTTATTCCCCTCTCCCTTTCCTCCTCCTCCTCCTCTCCTTCATCTCTTCCACTTCCTCCTGCAGCTCCTCAGCCGTGAGCCCTGCTAAATCAAACATATCAATTCTCACTATCAGGAAAAACGAAACACACACTCGCGCACGCGCAGACACACTTACACACGCACGCACTGTACAGTCAGCCTGGAAGACTATCATATTATTTGATTTGGAACAATAAAACTAAGGAGATGCTTTTTCTGCATTACAGCTCTTCCATAAAACAAACAGTTTTACCGAACATATTTTTTTTTATGACAAACTGAATCATAAAGTACAACTTCTCATGGAGCCGTGCGCGTGCGTGTGTGCATGTGTGTGTGTGTGGGGGGCATTTTTCCCTTTTCAACATTTACCTCATCTGATGAGTTCAGGCGTGTATGCGTGCGTCTGTTTGGCAGGTAGATCACCAGGTGGGGGCGCTATAGTGACTCGGGGCACCCACAGCAGAGTGACACGGCGTCACACCCACAGGTTCTGCCAGGCATTCACACCCGGTTTACACCCCAAAACTCCCTTTGCTCTGTGATTTTTTTTTTTTTTTTTTTNTTTTTTTTTTTTTTTTTCTCACGTGGGAAGATTTGACTCGTTCATGACTTTTTTATTTTTTTTTTAATGTTTTCTCTAATTGGGATGATTTTCAGTCTTAATCCCGCTGATGCTTTGTTATTGCGCTGTGGACCTCCGTGGGCCCTCCAGCAGAGATGGAAACACTGTACACATTTACTGCAGCATGAAACGATCATAATGTATTTATCACTTAACTTTAACACGTTGACAGAGTGAAGAAACACCTGATCCACGCCAGGTGACTGCGTGAATCATTTCCCACTTCACACTTGTCAAATCCAAACCACCTTTACTGAAAAATAAGCAGGTGATTTGGTATCACCCCGGATATTTTTCCGCAAGTTTGAACTTGTGTATCACTATTTTTGGAAACTTTCATCTTCTCCTCTTCTCCTTTATATTTAGAACAAATATTACACCTTTTACTTCATTATAGTTTGTGCTTACTTTGGAATTCAATATGTTGCATGTAAAACATGTGATATGAAGCATTGCCATATATTAACATACGTAAAATATACATATAAGCACAGCGCAAACACATGTTAATTCTCCACTATTAAAGGGACATTCTGTATAATGAGTAGTTGTTGAGTTTTTCATACTTAGGCAAAGATTACTGCTAATATTTACACTTTACTGCAGTGACATTTCAAATGCAGGGTTTTTTTCGCCCCTCTTAGTAAATTTTGTGACACTATTATTTTTTAATTTATTATTTTTAATGCTTCCATCACTGGCCCATGGGACCCTTTGGAGCCTCTAAGAACTAAAATCAGTGATGTCACTGTTAAGCTGGTCTTCACAGGAAAATGAGTTCATGATGCGCAGCATAACATAATTACCTGTATCTGTATGTGTGTGTGTGTGTGTGTGTGTGCGTCCAAAATAACACTTATGACAAACATGATTACTGGATGTTTCATTTACCATAAACCTGTGTTGCTAATGTTCCATAATGATGTTAAGAACATGAAGACGTGCCCTTACTGTTTTATCATTAATAAACTGCGGGTTTTTGCTGCCGTTGTGCTTTTGAGCAGGGACTTGCACTGGCAACTCTGTGGAAGTTAACACTTCCGGCTTTGTTCTAATACCGATATTCACTATTAGTCCCTGCAAGATATTATTGCATATTTTGTGTGCGTGTGTGTGTATTCAGTACTTATTAATTAAAAGAAAACATTTTAATCCACCGAATAATTTTCATAAAACACTTTAACGCGTGTATTAATTTCATGGAGATCCTCAAATTTAAAAAAAAAAAAAAAAAAAAAAAAAAAACGGGCTCCACACAGGCTATTTTTAAAATGCATGAACAACAGTTTTATTAATTCATGCGTCCCCTCTATTTGCTGATTATACGAAGCATTTTCAGACCCGTTTCAATTTGTGGATTCATTTATGATTAATTAATGCGCGAATTAATGAAATGAAATAGTGTTTAGTTTGGTTCATGTGTTCTTGTGAATTTTGCTCTGTTGTTGATTTAAAAATCTACATGCACATTTTTATCGAAATAATCAGAATATTTGCACATGATTTCGTTTCGTTTCTCACAGGTTTCTCATCTTTCCTGCAGCAACTCTGAGCTGTTTTATTAGAAAAATATATAAATCAGCCGACTGCAGATTTATTACAAGCTCAAGTTTCTTTTGATACTTTGCTGTTTAAAAAATCTCAGTGTTTTGTGTTTTTCTGCAGGTTTGTTGATCGGAGAGAAAATAAGTTTGCAGCTTCAGCGATGAAACATTAAATCAGACAAACAGAAACAACCTGCAGGCCGGAAAAAAAAAAAAAATCCAAATTTTTATTCATGTGATTATTTCAACGAGGGAAAACTTTCATATGAAAGCCAGACTGACGCACTGACAGCTCAGTTTCTGCAAACTCATTATCATTCATAACCTTCAATATATACAGTATGTTTAATATTAAAACTTAGAGCTAAAAAAAAAACGCTGGAGTTTCAACGTTGTGCTAAAATGTCGACAGTAAATTTCTTCTTTCAGTTTTAATTTCTGCATCATTGAAGACGCTATATAATAATAAAGCGACAAATCTGCAAATGTGTCATCATGCAGGAAATAAGAAACTGACAAATGAAGAGAGACAGACCTTCATCATAATGCAAATAAGTAAATAAAATGACTGCAGGACCTTAAACCTGATTTTAAGACTCCAGTCATTCCTACACATCATGTGGGATCAGTAGAAGGTGTCCAGCACAAAGCTAGAGCTCAGACAAACATTTATGTAGGAATATAAAAAATTAAAGCCAGAATAATCTGAATTTAGGTGAGTTTTGGCTTGAGACTTTAGAGCTGATTTGGATTCCAGCCACAAATTTGCTGACTGAGACTTGTGGCTTCACAGGGACTTGAGTCTTTTGGCTTGAAAAGGTTCAGTATATTCTCACAACCAAAAATAAAACATTATGCAATCATTAAGTTTTTTAGTCACATATAAGTTTATTGAGAAAGTGATAAATTCAAATTTTTAAAAAATCCACAATTTTTTAAATTTTTAATTAATTAATTAATTAATTTTTTTTATACATTAATCAAGTAATTTGTACTTTGGCATTAAATGTGTATAGAGCCATTATGAGCTTTTTAGGACTGAAAACTCAAAGTTTAGGATTTATGACTTGTGACTCCTCCTGTGATTTGAGTTGTGACTTACCTGTCATTACTTGGTACCTGACTAAAACTTGAGTGCCAAGACTTGAGAGTTGCTTGTGACTTGCTAAAAAAAAAAAAAAAAAAAAAAAAAAAAAAAGAGACTTGGTCTCACCTCTGATGCCTCCACAATATCCACATTATACTTAAGACTTGCTTGTGACTTACAAAAAAAAAAAAATTGTTTTTAAATTACATGGTCTCACCTGTGATGTCTACACAATGTTTAATTTACTGCATTAAGGTCACATAAAATAATCTCCTATTAGCTGAATGTTGCAGAAAAACATGATAATTAAAAAAAAAAAATCATGTCTAACTGTTGAGCTCAGATCAGATCAGAGTGTGTCTGAGCTCTAGCGTTGTGCTGGACACCTTCTACTGATCCCACATGATATGTAGGAATGACTGGAGTCTTAAAATCAGGTTTAAGGTCCTGCAGGGGTCCTGAGGGGCCTACAGCCCCCCACATGCAGGAACATGTTTTACTGTTTTTCACTTCAACAGTGAATCTGTCATTAAAATCTTCCCTTACAGCTCAGATCTGATGGTGATCTGCAAACTAACGGTGGTGATTTCACCTTTAGCACCTTTAAAAGAAGACAAGGATCACCTGAGAGCAAAGATGAATCTGTTTGGAGAGTTTAATAGAGTTAAATATATAAATTCATAAATATTTGGATCAAACCTCTGAGACGCTTTGGCTTTCTGTCCATTCACAGGCTGGACTGATGCAGCTTCTCCACGCTCCCATCCGAGATGTTGGGATGCTGGCAACATCATGGATCCTGGAGGGCCTCAAAGGGCCTCAAAGGGCCCCATAACCTGACTCAGCTGCCATTCAGATGCTCTTGGTTGAACCACTGGAGGTAAGTTTGACAGAAAGAGCCAAACTGAGCTGCAGGAAACCTTCCAGCAAGAATGGAGCTGCTCAGCGATGTAACATGTTAGATCACTGGCTGCTGGATTCCATGCTAACATGCTAACACCTAAACATATTCAACAGCTTGTCATTTATTTATTTATTTCCAATTTTTGGAGTCAAAATGTGTTACTTTGGGTTGCTGCTTTAGGTAAAGAGTTTTGTTTTAATCACAATTTCCTCCATAATATCAAAAATGAGCAAATGATGCGATGTGTTTTTAGCAGCCATCTCTGCTTACATTTAGTGTCAATTCATTTACATCTCATCTTCTAAATCTAGCATCCAATCCAATCATGTTGTGTGTGTATGTGTGTGTGTGTCACTACACACTATAAAACTGAAAACCGAAATGTTACCATTTAAGTGTCTCACTGTGAATGGCTGCAAGTTTGTGCAAACTCTCCATGTTATGAAGTTTCACACAATATAGTTCAGTTTAGTTCAGTCTTTATTAAATATATATATGTACTAATATGTCAAATTGTATAATAAAATAAGAAAATCTTGCAGCATTATGAAAATAAAATGATATTTTGTGCATGATTACATAAACTTGAAAATCTACAAATGATAACATGAAGATACATGAAGAAAATGGTAAAAGTGTCAGTTTATTGGTGAAATTTAAAGGATATATGATATAAACTCAGACATTTTATTCAGTGTTTTGTTAGTGTTTTGTCAGTCAAAAGTGGTGAAAAGTGATGTTACAAGTTTTATTGCCTGCAAGTGATTGTGTGTATGAGGTCATACTCTGGAGAAAATGCAGCATAATTACATAATATACTTTAAATAATCTATTAATAATCTAATAATCTATTAATTATAAACAAAAACAATTATTCACATTCTCACAGTCTGAAAACATTGCTGGGTCAGATAATTATGCTGTTGCTCACATGAAAAAGTTACACAAACAAGACACTTGTGTGCACAATCAAGAGCGCATACCTCTGCCAAGGCCCACAAAATCTCCATTTAACCCCCCCAAATTAAACAGATCTTTTTTTTTTTTTTTTTTTNTTTTTTTTTTTTTTTTTCTTTTTTTTTAAAATTTAGCCATCACCACCATTTCATTGAAGTTGGCCCATGAGCATTGATTTTATAGGGTAACAACTTCTTGTGGATCCTGGATCCAGAATATGATGTGGATCATCTCCAAAATTCCTCCTGGCTTTTTCTGTTTCATCCAAATCTGTCCATCACTTTTCAAGATATCCTGCTAGCAAACAAACAAATAACTTTCATGGTGGAGGCTATAAACCTGAGATAATGACAATTTACTAACATCTGCTGGGTATGACTTAGCAATCTATGCTAACTGTTAGCATGGAGCCTCCATAACGCTGTCTGGAGCCCATGTGTTCCAGCCAAAAATGTGGGAAATTTCTGACCTTTGAACTCTTTAAAAAAAAAAAAAAAAAGTGGATGAAATTAGAACTGTTGTCTTCTTGCTTTACATACTAAACGGAGTGAACCATGCATCAGGTGTCAGAAATTTGACTTGGCAAATAATTTTTAAAATTTTTCTGTGATAATTCACTTGTACTGGAGTTCACACACTAGAATTCCAACATTAAAGGACCATACCGGCCAGTTTGTATGTTTAAGCCCAATATATACAACCCGCATACACGTTACTCTGACAACCAATTTCTGAAACATAAACCTGTAGTTTACTTTTCTTATTATTTTTTCCAACTCCCTAAACTTTCTAAATTAAATGTTCGGCTGATGCATCCACCTTAAGATTCAATGTTTCACCTTCTAACACTTTTGCACAATTGTAGAAGGAATGGTCTTTCTCGGTGATTTCTTGGTAAAAGCCGTCTTCTCCTGGGACTATATTTCCTGGTGGAGACATACATCATCTTCTGTGCAGTGCCATGTTGGATCATTTAAATAAAGTTACTTCGGCAAAAAACGTAATAGACACCATGTTTGCTGTGATGGATTACTGACAACAAACGTGTTTCACGTCTCTACAAGTTGATTTTTATAGCGTACTGGAATGACCTGAATCCAATGTCAGTCTGGAAGGTAGGAAAAACAATCTAAAATGTACCACTGCATTAGTTAGCTTTGGGAAATGATTGTCATTAACATAACTTATACAGTATGTGTTCAATTTATTGAGCTCAAACATGCATGATCGCTGGGGTCCTTTAAGCACTACTACTACTACTACTACTACTACTACTACTACTACTACTACTACTACAAAACAAAAAAACAAACAAAAAAAAAAAACAAAAAAACTTTATGCTGCCACATAAAGTTCAATTTCACTGCTTCATAAGTCAGAATTTCTTAAAGTCCTTGGATCACAGAGTAAATTAGGGGTTTTTCAGTGTTTGATTAAACACAGCATCAGCCTGTTTTTTTTCTTGGATAAAAATTGTACCTTGAATTTTAATGGTTTGTTAGATTGAAGAGTTTGTAATAATCTGATGATTCAAATGAAATAAAGTGCTGAAAGTGAAAATGTCGTTTCGTTTTGAAGTTTGTGGTGAAGAATCTTGAACTTTCCTCTGATTTCTCTTTTACTCTCTCATGTCAGCCAAAATATACATATTTTATAATGATCCTGTTTATTTATGTCAGAACTGGAGCTGCTTCTGGATATGGAAATATTGATTAATAGCATTTTAAAATTATTATTATTTAGGCACTTGATGCTGTTATGTCATTAATATATGTATCAGTTAAACATATCAATAGATAATATGTCATTTTTTCCCCCATATATTTATATTATATATTGTATCTATATAGTTATATTGTCTATTCTGGCTCAACAAAGAGCCTCATTCATTTTATGAGTAGTTTGGAAAAAGGATGTTATAAATAAAACAAATAAATCTGTTATAGTTTAAGCTGCTTCCTTCTAAATTTGTTGGAATTTGAAGGTTTTTCATCTTTTCCCTGCAGAGTCGCCCATAAAAATCCATTAAAAGTGAGAAGAAAAGTGCTGATGGTGACACAACGCCATCACAACGACACAATCTGAACAACAACAACAACAAAAAAGATAATTTCATTTGCTGAACTTTTATTATGTTTTATTACGTTTCACTTGCAACAATTCTGGGACAAAAACTAACAAATCAGATCTTACAGACAAACATTTAGCTCATGACCTTTTCTGTTCCATCATCATCATCATCATCATTATCATCATCATAAAAATCAGCATAGGCAGACATGCAGCCAGCGATCGTCCATGTTATTCTTCTCTTTAAGGTGACTGTCTATGAATAGTGCATTTCATTTTTCAGTAACATTCTGCTCGGTCGGACTTTTAAATCCAATCATCAAAGTAAAACTACAGGCTACAGATCAAAGTTAGCGGCATTTACGCATTTATCTAAAGATAATACATCGTTTGAAATCAATAATGGGAAGAACATTTTGTTACTAATACACAAAGCACAATATGGCGGTTTCCAAAAAAGCTTCTGTGACTTTGTTTCACTTTCCTGTCCGTGAAGGCAGGGAGAGGAAACTGTGGAAATGATTATAGGAACACTGTAAACGTGGAAACGGCTAAACGTTAGCGACATGATAACGTGTTTTATTACTGCGCCATTCTAAACCTAATCAGAGAAAATTAAAGGCAGCAGAGAACCAAAACCGTCACGAGTCGCAGCAACGCGCTGCTGCTGCTGAGTGGAATAAACGGCTGTCATGTCATTCAACAAGATAAAACATCACACACACACACACACACACACACAGACTGATGCAGGACGGCAGAGTTTGTCAAATGGCTTCTGACAGAACAGAGATTCATCAAAACTCGGGTTGGATCGATGTTTGAGGCCAATATTATCAATTACAAATCAATCAATAAAAATGAAATCTGTTATTTGATCTGATATGAAGGAGAACTTCCTGTTTATTCTGTTCAGCTTCAGCTAACCTCTGACAGAGACGATCAGTGGAATATCTGCTGAATAACTGTTTGGAATGACTTTGGAAATAAAATGTTCAAATTATTAGAAATCTGTTTGAAATCTGCAAAAAATATGATGACATCATAAATATGTCAGCCGTTCATTTAAAAAACCTGATCAATAAATAAAATGTTCAGACACGCTGAGCTCTGAGCAGCCACACACACCAAGACATGCAGACAGTATGTGGCTGTTGGATGCTGCTGTGTGTGTATGTGGATGGTATGTGTATGGATAGTGTGTGTGTGTGTGTGTAGATGGTGTGTGTGTGTGTGTGGGTGCTGTGTGATGGTGGGAGGGGGGCGTGGCAGAGGGTCTTCCTGTAGGAGAGATGAGGTGCTCTACGGGAAGCCAGAGGGGAAGAGGCTGAGCAGCAATGCTGTGTGTGTGTGTGTGTGTGTGTGTGTGTG
>VXCM01008843.1:0-15600 GCA_014773175.1 Lucifuga dentata
GTGTGCTTTGGGGTGTGGCCTGGCCTGCTCTTCCAGTGGTCTGCTTGTCTGCTTTGGTGGGTGCCCTTCCTGGCTCCTGGGCTCTTCCATTGTCCTGGTTCTCCTCTGTCCCTCTGGGGCTCTGCGTCCTGGGTGTCTTTCCGTTTGGGGTGTCCCGCCCAGCCGTGTGGCTTCTGTCAGACTTGGAGAGGTCCCCGTACTATGGTAAGGTTCTGTGTTTAGGTCCCGGCCCGACACACCAGCTACTATTGCGATCTGATCTTAAGCTGTGATCTGGGTCTCTGAGGTTGCTGGACCAGTGTTTGAGGCCATCACCACCACCACTTAGTGCTGGGTGTTCTCAGGGGGATCAGGATTCTGGGGATCTGGATTTGGTGCATGGAACTTCACAATCTAAATAAGTAGACTGTTTATTGCTGTCACTTTGCCTATGTGTTGTTTTTTTTCCTGGTCTGTTGTGTCATGGGGTTTTAGCCACTTTTATGTTTCACAGATTAAACCACTACACTGGTTATTACTGGTTATTACTGTCACTACCTGTCTGTGTGTTTTTGTCTTTGTGTTGTTGTTCAGGNCTGGTTATTACTGGTTATTACTGTCACTACCTGTCTGTGTGTTTTTGTCTTTGTGTTGTTGTTCAGGTGTTTAGCCCTCTTTGATAGAAATTGTTTGTTAGTTTTAAATAAAGTGTAATAGGTTGGTCAAGGAGGGCTGATGAAGGTCACACACTCACACACATTCACCTACGCACTATATACAGTATTATCTGTTTGTAGCTAGATTAAACTGCATATATATAAAAAATGGTTATGCCAATCTTGGCATATACCACAACTATATATGCAGACAGAAAAAAAGAAAAAAAAAGAAAGAAAAAAGAGAAGAAAAAGAGAAGAAAAACAAGAAGAAAAAAATAACCAGCGGTAGATGTTTTACTATTTGCTGCTCACTGTTTAAGATAATGAGGCCTCACATTGTTTGGAAAATTTACAGGTAACCTAATGTAAGTTGAGTTGAGTTTGCTTAAGTCTGTGTAAACAGAATCCTGCACTTGTTGTCCAAGACTGAGTGAGATGTAATAACCCTCAAGATTTCATCTGAAGTACTTTTACTCTGATAATAACTTGTCGAATGAAACGCTTTTAGATCACTTTTTGCACTGTTTGACTGTGTATGAGGATACTACAGCTAGTGCCAATTCCAGACATTGATGAGGGAGAGAAGATGTATCAGTCAGCAGCAATGACAGCAGCATGAGATGTGGATAAATGGGCTGTGGAGAAGACAGTGTGGGAGAGAACGATGGTGGACTGATAGTATGAAGTACAAACAGCAGATGCTGAGAGGCTACATTTCTTGAAAAGTTGAGAGAGGCTGAGAAGCTGGAAAGCAGGATGGGAATGAAAAAAGCTGAGTGGGAATGAAAAGTTGGCAGGGACGGCTTACTTACCTGGGTACTGTGCAGCTCCTGTTGAGGAGTGGGCAGAAGGAGAAAAATCGAAGAGCAGCATTAACATTTAATTACTGTTAACTGTCCCCAACTGAAGTATATAGAAGTGTTCTCTAGTGCAAAATCCAAATAATAAAACAAAGAAAACATGTTAATGCTGGAAAATGGTGAAATATTAAAGATTGTGTTCAGAATTTAGATACATGCAGGGAAGTCAGAGTTAATACCCAAACACCTCCATATTCATACTTCAGAATCACCTCTCGGGTGAACTACATGTGAGGCAGAGTTCACCCAAACAGTCTGCATATATTTGATTCAGACTTAAGTCTGTTTACCCACAAAAGCAGCCTGTTGTCCTGTTAAGCTGATTGTGCAGAACAAAATGAAACTCCATGTTTGCAAGATCACAGAAGGATTTTCATTTAGAAGGTGGAAACTGTCCATGTTGCTTAATCATGCTCACTCAGACATCATATTCCTAGCAGAGATGTGCATACAAAACATAACTTTCACATCATGATGGAGATTTTATACTTACTGATCATTCATGATCATATTTGCTAATCAATCCATCCCTGATATTGATTTTGTATCTTTTTTTTTTTTTTTTTTTTTTTTTCCTTAGGGATTCATACAAGAAACAGCCATGATCCATGATTATCCAGAATATTTCCAGAGAGGGAAAAATACACAATATCTCTCAGTCTACCCTTTGGAATAAAGTAGTGTCTCCTGGTTAAGGAGAGGAGAGGTTGATGTGCTGGATGGAGTGCTGTCATACTACATTTTTGGAAATGTCCCCTCCCACCCAGTAAAGCTTACAGGGAACATTGGGTTCCTGCTACAGAGTGCAAAAGCTGATGAAACAGTACATAAACTAGGATACACCAAAACTCTGAATACCATACCACAGCTATACAAAATAAAGCTCTGACAGTATACCATCCAGGGAAAAGGAGCTCAAAATGCATGAATGACTACATGAACACTGGTTAAAATGAGCTAACCATTTAAATGAGGAGTCTCTGCATGTCTTCCAAACACTATTCTCCCATGACAAAAAGCAGCGCTGGCTTCTGTTTAGGCCTCACACTCTTTGAGAGCATTTCTAAGCCAAAACAGCATCAGGATTCCAGGTATGACAGGAATTTGAATGACTGTGTTCAACCTTGGCCAAGTTTCAATCATAGTGAGATTCTAATTACTGTTATCCAGAGCAAGAAAGAGGGGCAGAGATTGACAGGGTGGGTGTAAGGAAAAAAGGGATCTCTGAATATAAGCAGGGAAAATTAGAGGAAAATTCAGCATGAAGATCAAATGAAAGAAGAGGAAGACTTCCATCTCAGTTACATCCTGTTACACAGCCCATATTCCATTTTATTTTATTTTATTTATTTTTTTTTTTTACACATTATGCATTTCCATCTTTGGCCACTTGTGTTTTCAAAATCCCTGATGTGTCTCCCTGTGAGTGTCATTTAAACACAGAAAAATGTAGTTGAAAATTATAATAAAACAATAAATGAGAAAAAAAACAGACACCCCCCCAACTCTTAAAATTTTTAAAAATACATTTTAAAATTAAAAGTTTTGTTAAAATTCTTAAAATTTTTCTTTCTAATTACATCATTTGGATATTGAAGTGTACATATTGATGTTCAGGGTGGCGCAGTGGTTAGTGCTGTTGCCCCACAGCAAGAAGGTCCTGGGTTCGATTCCCAGCCGGGACAGGTCCTTTCTCCCTTCCTCCCACCTCCAAAGACATGCATGTCAGGTGAATTGGGAACTCTAAATTGCCTGTAGGTGTGAATGAGAGTGTGAATGAGTTTGTCTGTCTCTGTGTCAGCCCTGCGATAGACTGGCGATCTGTCCAGGGTGTACCCCACCTCTCACCCTGTGACTGCTGGGATAGGCTCCAGCCCCCCCGTGACCCTCAACAGGACAAACGGGTACAGAAATGGATGGATATTGTATGTGTAGAGTTTAACCTGCACAAGCTCCCACTAACTTTGGACGGGAGACTAGAAGAAGACAGCAAACCCACTTGTGGACATTTGACTCTCACTGAACTCCATCACGGTACTCACCTCAGTGGCCCATCTCACACACTTACAACCTTTCACAAAATCTTTGTGGATTTAAGATCCTTATATGTACAGTCTTATCTCATCACTAGGTAAAATATGGTAAACTATGGAAATCTCCCAGTGTTCCTCTACTTCAAAATTCAGCTTGTACAGCAGCTGAAGCACAGTAAGAAATCATTTCAGTGAACCCAGACTACCCTGGAGTTCAGCGTCCTGCAGTGTGATGGGTGAGGGTGCTGGTACGGTAGGCCAGACATGAAGCAGCTCTCCTCATGTTAAGTAAGTGGAGAGCAGAGAAAGATAACTGCATTTGCCCAGTATGGGTCTCAGAAGAGCTTTGGCTGTTCCACTCCAACACATAACCTCCAGAGGTGAGGTTAAGTGACGAGGACTGCAGAGATGCATTAAACATGAGTCATTTGGACTGAAAGCTCCATGTTGGACCACTCCAGAGATGAGATGGACATTAACCAGGGTTTGACCAGAGCATGAGCTGCATTTAATGAAGGCCTCCACTGCCTCCCCATGTCTTAACATCTGACTCACAGCCAGGGAGCAAAGTGCTTCAAAATAGTAAACTGTTGCTACGTTTTGGCTCCAGTTGTCTGATTTTCTGCCTCTTCCTGTTTCAATAACCTACCAAAATATTAAAGTCTATATGTAGTGAGCAGAACCATGAAGACCTGCTGTAATCAATTATTCCATTACATAATTATGTAATTATTATTTCAAAAATTAATAATTAATCCGTTACCTACATATTTATCCAGGTGCTGGACAGAAAACAAACATCAATTAACTCCTGTAATTAATTAAAGCCTTCAATTATCAATGCAGCAGTGATACAGCAATTCATGGATTAATAAAAATCAGAACCCCACTTTCATTAAAGCTCACAAAAAAATGTGTTAAATGGAGCAAATAAAATACAACAGCTTTTGCTATTCACAGGGCGAAAGCTGTTTTTGCTGTTAGAGTGTTTGACCAAACTTTGACCAGATGGTGGCACTATACAAACGGTCAGAGGAGCATCAAAGTGATTATCTGGTCAGTAGTTCTGGGAACATGTGATCAACCTTTTCAAACACGAGATCTGCTTTTCCAATTAAGATCAGTCCCAGTTGAGCATGAAGACACACGGGACCTCAGCATATCAACATCCACAACAATATCCATAATCCCTCTAATGTAAGAAAGCATTAATAAAATCATTAATAAAAGCTGTTCACACTGCAGTTAACTTGATAAATTCCCCAAATTCCCCATGTTCCACTGCATTTTACACCAAGAGGCACTCCTGGAACATAGATCTAAAAATGGTAAAGTCATCAACCTCATTGTTGCCAGAGCCCTGAACCATCACCAATTCCTCAAACTGTTACATGAATATGAGACAGAATAATATGGCAACGTGGTGATGCATAAAGAAGTGCGCTGGTGTCAGGGAAATTCTCCCGTTAGAACAAGAGTTTCTAAGTCTCAGAAGAATTCACTTGCATGGAAAATTAGGAGATGATGAATTACTCTTTATTACACAGCCATGGAGAGAAAAACACATCAACAGATTTGAAAGTTCTCTAGGATGTTCTCTCCCCCGTACGAGGGAGAGAGACTTTGTAGTCATGAACAAACAAATTACTTTGACTGTATTGTCCGGGAAGAAGAAGTGGTTCTCACACACGTCTGGGCTTGTTTGAACAACAGTAGCCCACTCACATGGAGTATGTGTGTGGGGCATTTGATTCAGAACCACGATACACACACATGAATGGAAAAATGCTTTCTGTGTGAATTTCGGTGGTGTTCTCCTCAAATGTTAAATTGATGTTTGAACTATCATTTACTGGCAACTTCTCTACATAAAACAAGCACAAGGACAAAAGCAAAAAACATGATACTCAGTACTTTCTCACTCAGACTACTGCTGTTGGATAATATTGGATAATACTGGGTATACTAATGCTTAATACAGTGCATGGCTATTTATTGATTATTGATTATGCTTAATTACTCAGATTAACCCTTTATACCTAAGGGGTTTTTGAATAATTTCCACCTAAATGGCATACCCAAAAGTAAAGGCTTATTACTAGGGATAAGTGAGTACACCATTATCCATATCTGTATCCGTTCAACCGACTAAATTATCCATATCTGTATCCATACTCAGATGAGTGGGGCTTAGATCGTTACTGTGGTTTTATTTATTTATTTTTTTTATATGAACTGACAGTGAAGACAGTAGAGCACCAGGTAACATTAGCTGACCATGATGTACTGTTTGCCTTGTGATTTCAGGAGAGTGATGACGTCTAAATGTGCACAAAATTAAATTAGTATAGTGGAAGTATAATAATCACTAGCTAACTGGCTAGTTAGCCTAGAAGCTAGAAGCTAGTAGAAATGTGTGTTAGTATCAGTATNCACTAGCTAACTGGCTAGTTAGCCTAGAAGCTAGAAGCTAGTAGAAATGTGTGTTAGTATCAGTATCTTCGTGTGAATGTCCACAGTAAATGAATGTGTGTGTGTGTGTTTAGCTGTGGACTGAGAATAATGCTGAGCTGAATCTGAGAATAGCAACTATAGTTAATAGATGCTACTATGCTAAACTATAGCTAATAGATGCTACTATGCTAGTGTGGACAGAGTGGCTGTGAGTCGTGTGGAACAGCAGCAGCAGCTCTGTGTAGAGAGGAGCTCTGTGATTGGCTGCCTGGACCATCATGCAACCATGTGGCACAGTGCTAGTAAATGCTATCCAATCAGCTTTTTTTCCCCCTTCAGGAATGCGGGATAGTGACACATTTTACGAGAATGTAGTCACATGTAAAAAGTGCATTATCTGTAACTGATACTCATTTCATCCAAGTACTCGGCTCGTCCCTATTTATTATCTGAACATATGATAAAGGGAATCATTTACTTTGTACCAGTTGTCAGAAGACCATTTAAATTGTCAGCAAAATGGGCTGACTTCAAGTTTAGAGATTCTCAGGTTCAACAATGACAAAAGCACTAAAAAATGTAGGCGAACTGAGGATTTTATTTCAAGTTATACATTTTTCAAAATGTTTATTTCAGGAACACAACAAGCCAGCTCCTTGGATTAACTTTTGTGATGCTGCTAAATATGTAAAACTGTAATTGCTGAAAATTTTAGAATGATTGAACATACTGAAAAAGAATTATGGCATTTGGCACCGTTGCTGTGATTATAAAACATTATGAAAGTTACATCGGAGATGTGAGCCGTCACTGAACTTTTAGCATATTTTATGCACATGGAACGCGTGCCTGCTGCCACAAAAGCTACACAAAAGCTGATAGAGTCAGCGACCCATCAATCAAATCCTCTGCTAGTCTACTATCAAATCACAGAGAGGGACTTTAAAATTTAAACCGCTCTCAGAAGTTACATCATCGAGAAGCGACAAAACTACACTTTAGCTTGGAGGCTATCTGGTGCTTTAATTACATTTATCTCGGGATCACGTGGTCATAAAATGTCATGTTTGGGCTCATTTTGTTCAGGAGAATCTAAGCTTTCCAGAGATATTTGTACATTTCCATTTTATTGAGAAATGGTGATTATAAAACAAAATGAACACTACATCTGGGGTGTTGGTCCGGGCCGCTCCGGTTTTAAAGGGTTAAAACGCTTAGTGAATGCTTAGTTTCTAAATCAAAATCATATATATACATATATATATATAAAATCCCTAACTGGTCTTTTTCTTACTATATTTCTTCTCTCTTGTTCCTCCAATCCCTCTTTTCTGGCATGTTCCATAATCCTGGAGATTCTTCTTCCATCACTGCTACCAGATCCAGGACCCCACTGCTTCAACTGCTTCTTGGCTTCCAGTAGCTCCTCCATAGCTTGAGAATGGTGACACATTTCCTAATTCCAGATAAAATCTATTCTGCTCTTCAGCTCCTCCCTTGTCAATTCCTTTCTTCTGGTGGTTTCCTGGTGGTTTGTGTTGAATCAACCCTCTGAGATCCTCCTTTCCTTTGCTCTGGCTCAAATACCCTTCTGATCACATTTTTAGGCCCTATTTTAGGCCTAGGCCTTACAGTGTGTGTACCAATGTATGTTGATCAGATCCATCAGCACTCCATCCTCTTCCATATGGACGTCCATAACCACGTCTTTACACAAGCTAGGGAGTAGATGAGTGGAACAGAATCCTGACTCAGAGAGCCATGGCTCAGAATGGCACAAGAATTGATGACAAGAGTAAAGCAGCAGCAGCAAAATGAAAGTATTAGCTGGTAGCTTTCAAAAGGCGAGCATGACAGCATTGGTTAAAATATGTTCTGTATATTATAGGAGATAAAACAGTGCAACATTATTAAGATTCTGCATCATTTGATGTGTATTGCTGTTTATTCAAATATATCAGAAGGCAATTTTTCAGAAACATTCAGCATAATGTATTTTCTCAGTAGTTATTGCTTTAATTAAGCATTATTTATTGTCAGAATGCTAAACAAAGATACTATTTTTTTTTATTCATAGAAAATTGAGAAAAGTAGTGTAATATGTTTTTGTTCTTTAAAAATCATATCTTATTTAAAATATTACACAACAATAGAACATGGCTTTTCTACACTGAAAATTCATTACCTCATTGAACCTATTTCCCTGTAGGTATATAAGAGTGTTATATTTCTTTTCATATACTATTTTTTTCATCCTTCCTGATTCCATCACATCTGTGCAATAACAATATACCACTTGTCACTTTATCCCTACATACATCCCTTTACAAATGTATATAGTATTATATATTTTTCTTTGTGTATTTTTCTTTTTGCCATTTGTACAGTACAGTGTTATATTTTGTTTTAATACTTATCTCGTATTGTCATTTTTCTATTATCGTTTTTATTATTCTTTACTTATTCTCAACCTTATTTTTTTTTAATCTTTTGTAGAAGCGCTCTTATTATTTTGTTCTTTTTTTACTGCTGAGCTGACCCGTTTCTCTCGTGAAACACATTTCATTGTACTGTTGACCCTGTGTTAACATACATATGACAAATAAATCTAAATCTAAATCTAAATCTATCTAAATCTAAAGTACAGTTTAATGTGTTTTGTTAGTTTATAATTATTAAAATTAAGCATTATTTCCTATAAATTGTTAAAAAATGTTACATAAAGGTACAAAGTAATATTTCCACACTGAAAATAAAACAAATTCAGTGAAATGTATTTGTTCAGCTGTATTACTTTGTTAAACATTATTCCTTATTGAAATGCTACTTAAGGGCCAAATATATCATGTCAACTTATTGTGGAAGCCCCAGTGATTGAGATCTGTCAATGTGGCCCACAATGCTGACTACAATTACCTTTGACCTTTGACACAAAGAGGCAGAAAAAAAAAACTTTGCACATCAAAACAAATCTAAAGTTGAACCAAACCTTTAGTCAGTTTTAGCTAATCAAACCTCTGCAAAGTCAGCCAAAGCCAAAGCTAATGTTAGCCAAAGCTAACATTAGCCAGCATTTCAATGCCACAACTACCAGTTATTATGATTATTGTAGCAACTCTCAACGAAGCACAGAGAGATGCTGTTAGTTTAACGATTTATTAAACAATAAAAACTACTGTAGGTCTTAGCAACACCATGACAGTCAATTAACATCTCCCTCTCTCTCTCTTTTTCTCTCTCTGATATTATTATTATAACCAGTGATCTACTTCTTGAATGCAGCGGAATAAATACAATTAAAGAGTAAAACGGTTGTTTTACACCAGGCACAATGGGAATAAGTAGCACAAATATGCAAATATTTTCACTGTGAAACTGTCACATCAAAATCGTTTACACCTGTCATGATGTGAATTTATTATTGCTCGTCAAGAAAGTTTGACGGTGCGACAGGACATCAAGATGATCCTGTGATGATGATCTGGTGCTGATCCTTTTGACAAAAAAGAAGAGAAAACATTCATGGATTCATCTAATCCTGGAGGGAAGGAAAGAACATGGGGAGTCTGACTGTCTGATACAGGAGCTGAAACTTTACCATGATGCTTCAGACTAGATTTCAGGATGTTGGTGGNGACTGTCTGATACAGGAGCTGAAACTTTACCATGATGCTTCAGACTAGATTTCAGGATGTTGGTGGGTCAGTTTGAACACATCCTGGAGATGCAGCTCCACGTCTGAGGAGGCAGAGGCCAAATTTCAGGGAGGCATTCAATCCAGAACAGCATATGGCGGTGTGTCTCAGGTCACATTCATATCTGAGACCAGTTTTATTATACAGAGAATGGCGTTCGGCGTGCCTTTATGTGCACTCTGTAGGTGCACGGACTGTGGCTGTGGATGAACCGGGTTGCTATGCACGCCATGTATTAAATGCAGGCTACGCCTATAAGAAAACTGTTCAGATGCGTGCTGAGTCAACATAAAACGTCGTCACGTTTTATGTAATGACGGTTTTGATTGGCTGATCTTCTCTTGCTACAGGCAAGAAAAAAGGAAAAAATCGACCTCGGGGCGAATAAAATAAATGGTATTTTCGCGATGCGAAATTTTGCATTGTATACAGTCTCATTAACTGATGTAGTTTTTAACTGCCACACAATTTATTCACACTTAAAATCGTGTTCATAATGGTGATAGTGCACATTTAAGCCCAATATACACACATGTACACTCAATCGTACTCCAAACCAGCCTCACAGGGTAGTGTTCTCCTTCACAGGAGAAGAGGCTGCATGTGGCGACCACGCCGTCGCTCTCAGACAAAATGCCTGAGAATGTGATCCAAATGACACTCTTCCCGTCTCTACGCTGAAGATAAAGCAGCGACCTGCGGGAAGACACTGGATATCACAGCAACAGAAACGGCAACAATTCCAGAAAACTGTCTCAGTGATTCAATACTCAAGTGATCCAGGAGGCAAAAATGAAAGTGGGCCAGTGGACACTATAGGCTATGACTGCGTTGTGTAGGAGGGTGGTTAATTTGCTAAACAGCGGAGAAGGCTGGCCCATACAGTGGCGTGTTGACTGAATATGAAATAGAACTGGACACTCTCCTCTTCAATCATGACACAATAACAACAATGACTTCCATCGATGCTACACGACCGCACACATCCAAGCACATCATCCTCAAACCAGGCTTTCAGCTAATGGCCTGGAACACACTCAATGTCTATCAAAGACGGACATTGCTGGGATGGATGCACACGCTGACAACCTCTCACCCTCTCCTCTATTACAATGCCCCACTTAACACACACAACACAACACAACACAACAAACACACAAAATCCTTCCTCCAGTCAGTTTATGTATAGCAAGCAATAATGTGTTGATTAAATCTGTGATCAGCTGCTTAACAGGCATGAAATTAGACATGATGAGTGTGGCACATTAAAAACTAATAACCAATAGCACCCATCCTATTGTCTTTCTCTTATTAAACCAGTCACAGCAGTAAATCAACTGTGGAGAATGGAACACCACATATTCTATCACAATGGCCGTGAGGTTGGAAGCAATGCTGTCTGATTTCACCTGCTCGACGAGAACAGTTTCATTCACTGTCTGCAGCACTTCCTTATTGCATTAGGACGCATGGAGTGGAGCTAAATATGGTGCTTGCAGAGAATCAAGCTGTTTTACCTGCAGCCTGATGCAAACTCATTTAAAAGTTAAACTAACAAAAAACATCATGTAGTGCCTCAGTAGGCAAAAGACATATTGTACATCCTGTAACGTTGCCAATTTCGCTGATTCAATTACTACAGTCCNAAAAAAAAAAAACAAGCACTATCGATAGATTGATAGAAGACACTTGATAGGCTGATAGATAATCAAATTTGCAAACACTGATTTCTGTATTTGAAGGGTGGAAGAAGGAATTTGGTTGTTTATTCCTGTCAGATCGGGTAATGTAATTTGTAATTATTAGATCTGTTATTTGAAATATATGTGATTTTATGATATATGTTTTTTTTAGAATTGTTACTTACTTCTTGTTGATGTGTTTAGAAGTATTTTATAGATCTGTATTTTATGTAATGTATTATGTGGTTTAATTATTTTATATTGTATAGCCATTTTGTCATCCTGGCATGGGACTACGGATGAAAATTAGTCAGGTTTGGCTAAATCTGGCACATTTACATTTTATTGTTTATTAATGTGCATTGTCCCTTTATCAATAAAAATAAACTGAAACTAAACTGCTTGTTGCTCAGACACTTGTGATGCAGCTAGATTCTATAATTCAGCATCTGCACTTGTGTCTCCCCTACTAAAGGAGTTGTACTTGTGAAGCAGCTGTCATTCCATGTGACCAAAGAGGAATAAACATTTCCCTTTGCTTCTCTCTTTCTTCCTTCCTTACTTCTTTTATTTTTTCCTCATGTCCTTGAATGTCCATTTGCTCTCTCTTTACCTCCAGCTATCTCTGGTACCCAGCGATTAGAGAGCTGGATACTGTCCGACTGATAAGGATGGGAGACATTGGTGTGTCCCCAGTGAAAAAAGTGGAGCCGAGTGATGTCTCCAAAGCTATTTTGTAGACTGTAAACTTTGGCAAGGGTAAATCCAGAGAGCTGATTGTGCTCACATAAGCCTTATTTCACGAAAGCCTAAAAGGTCTTAACTGTCTTATGAAAGGGCAAATAATACAGCACAGGTTATTCACATTGACAATAATTTGGTATATATACAACAAATAACATCTGGCAATCTTAAGCACAGGTTTTCCTTCATATGATCACTTGGGATTGGAATTAGTGGATGGATGAGAAAACTTTGCTCCTCTTAGATTCTTACTCCTAGTGGGGCCAAAGTGTAAAATTTTGACCAGAGGAAAAGCCAGGCTCTTAGTCTAATCGATCAGGGACATTTTTTGAACAGCAAATGTCAGTGGCAACCAATCCTGGACAGAGTTAATAATCTGACCTGAAGGTGACAACAGAGGGAAGGAAAATCTTTACATTCTCTGATGACATGACATGACTGTACACTGTACACAGCTAATTCTATTTTCACAATGTCACAGTTTTTTTCTTCTTTATTTGAAATGCAGTGATAGGTCTGACAAAGTTAGATTTTACAAAAAATAAAATAAAAGCTCAAAGATTTGGATGCATGCAGCACTTTAAGATGAAACTGTAAGATTCATTGATTTTTACAAGCAGTACTCTTCCCACGATCCCGAACCACGCAATATTATACAGTATGTACAGTTCACTGTGTACTTGTCATAATTACATTAGAAGAATTAAAAAGTTCCTACATATGAACTCCTCCACCATTTTCAAATGTGAAGTGTGGAAATTTTAAAAATTATAAATAAAAAAAAAAAAAAATCATGACAACCACCTACATATTACCAGGCCCTTGCTACATCTCCTGGTGATGGATTGATAAGGAGAAGAAAATCTAATCCTCGAGATGTTATGAAGAAAAGACTTGGCCTGGCTTATCTCGGGTCAGGGAAGGTCCACAGCCATTAATTTCAAATGAGTGGAATGGATTTGTGGTAATGGAATCCAGTGGCTCAGACAGCGTCGGGACTCAGTGGTAAAAACACCTAACGATGGCGTGATAACCTGACCACTCAGCTGTATGACGTGGAAAAAGTGATTTGGGTTCTCTGTCCTCTCCACGCTGTGAAACTCTTAAGTGTGATGCATTAGAAATCTATTTTGAGGCATGAGAGCGTAACAGAGTAAAGATGTGCGGTAAACCTCTTCTAGTCAAAATACTCTCTAACTTAAGATATTGCTCCACTTTTAGCTCATCGTGGCAGCTGGTCATGCCAGGAAGACAAATAACCCAGAAAGATGGCAAGGAGCAATGAGAAATATAGAATGTGTGAGTATTAAAATGAAAAAGGCATAAAGCTTGATGTTAAACTGGTGTTAAACTGCTCACACTGAGACTGTGCATGACAGCGCTGTCTGGAAATATCATTTTCGTTTGCTCAGCAGAGAAGTGTAAAATTCTATGAAAATAACTGTTGCTTGTTTATGTCAGATAATAATAATAATAATAAGCAAAACGTTTTTTTTTTTTTCTTCAGCTGATGTGTAGCTTGTTCACACCTTGCAAACTGTGAATGTTGAAAACACACAAACAAATAAATATGTTCACAAACTAATTTTAATATTAGGACAATATTTCCCATATGTCACCATTATGCAAAACCCTACTGAGGACATGTTTAATATATTGAGCCAGAACACTGAAGTTTAATATTCCAGTGTAATGCAATGTGGTCTACAATCAAAGTGTCTGTAAGATTTGATATTAAATACTGTTAAACACTGAGTGGCTTGGATTAAATTAGACATGTCCCAAGCAACTCAGAGTATCGGTATTGGGGCCAATCCGATGCATCAATATGGATCCACAATCTCATTCTTTGTTTAGTTGAATTTATTGTGCTTCATAAACATACTGCTACCCTACTGCTCTCCTTTACCACAGCAGAAACAGGCGCTAGTCACAACTTCCTGCAACAACTTGTCAAGAGACATCACGTCTGCAGTGTGGAGCTACTGTACAGCACAATAACAGCCAACAGCTATTGTCAAATTAGTATTTCACAAAACAGAATTATAAGAGCAACTTTCAACACGACCGACGTGATGAAGCATCTAAAACGAAGATGTGACGGAGTACAAGTTTGCACAGGAAGCAAAGACAGGAAACACTGGAGAGTGCTTTTCAAATACATGGCTCTGGATGATCAGCCCATTTCCATGGTGTAAAATGTTGGAGTTTTTGGAGCCGCGTTATGACCTACCAGACACTGCCAGAGATTTACAACAAGTTTAGTGTCTTTATTTTTTCTGCTGATGTTACTGTTTGACTATTTGATGTTTGTGTTCACTGGATCGATTCTCGTTTTAGTCTCTCATGATCTAAACAGCTTTGTGGGCCACACACAGCTAAGCACATATCGCAGACAATAAAGGAGATGCTAAACAGCTGGAAAACAGATGTATACGTCATTTTGAGGGAGAATGCAGGAAATATGAAAACTATGATGGATGGTGGGAGGCACTGAGTTTGAGCTGCACCTGCTGACATGCTTCAGTGAGTTGTAACAGGAGGAAGTCCTTTCTCTCTGAAATGCTGCTTTAATTTAAATGTGCTTTAATTGTACGCTGGGCAGTTTTACTGTGTAAGTAATTATAAATATCGGACCCAGACTCAGATCGGCTGATACTCAATATTAAAGTATTCAGATCAAAAAAAAAAAACCAAAAAAAAAAAAAAAAAAAAAACCTAGTTAGCAGGATAAATTAATTTTTAGTTTGTCTTTAAATGGGGCATATACATCTATAAACCATGAATGTAGCCAAAAATATTAATTTAGGTGTGCCTAGAGGTGTACAGGAGCCAATTAAAGCAAATACACATGTACAGTCATAACTTGTGTTATCAAATAAGATAAATTAACAAAGCAAATAAAATTATGTTAACATTATGCCACTGAAAATCCTACAACAATGTCAAAAAAAAAAAAAAAAATNAAAAAAAAAAAAAAAAATTACAACATATATCACAAAGCAGTATTTATTTGTTTGTTTGTTTGTCAGAGACAATACACCCAATATCGTTCTTTGTCAGTCACGTGTGTTTGTCGTCTGTGACGACATTTTGGAGGTATAGCTGCAGGAAGCGGTATAGGAAGCAGTACTGTAAACAACATGACTGAATAAGTTATTCAACTAATTTAATTNAGAAGCAAACTGAGAGAATACCATACTGAGACAAACTCAGCAAGGATGCCAGGGACGGTATTTGGCTAAATTGTCTATTATTAACAACGTCCATCCATACGACCTGTCAGCAAAAAGCTGCAGTGCTGCCTCCAACATTACATTTATTCTAATAACATGTTTGTACTGAAAATTGTAAAATAAACCTTACTCTGTTGCACAATATTTGGTTTCCATAATTAATTTGGCTATCAAAGAGTTAATGAAAGGAAAAAAAGTTCAGGAACAACACATTTATGTTGTGTATATTTATTATTTATGAAAAATTTCATTTTACAT
>VXCM01008844.1:0-2500 GCA_014773175.1 Lucifuga dentata
CTCCTCCTGCTGCCACCCCTGCACCTCCCTCACCTCCTGCCTCTCCCTATCCACCACTTCCTCCTTCTGCCCCTCCAGCATTTGATCCTGACTCCTTCCTCAACTCCCCCAGGCAGGGCCAAACATATGGTGGCCTGCCTCCTCCCTCCTCATCCGTCTCCTCTCCTCTTCTCTACTCCTCCTCCTCCACCCTTTCTCCTCCCTCACTTACCCTCTCCCTCTCCCCCACTTCTACCCCTCCCTGTTCTGTGTCTCCTCCCTCCTCGCTGTCATCACTGTCCTCCTCTGAGGCAGACAGGAGGGACTCCGCTCTCTCTCTCTCCTCCTCCTCCTCCTCCTCTTTCATACCCTCCTCTTCCCTTCCTCCCTCCCTGTCCATTGCGCTGTCTCCCACCTCCTCTGTGGCTCCACCCCTCCTCCCCCTCTGCCTGGAGTTGGGTGTTCTGGGGGAGTCAGAGGGGGGTAGGGAGGAGGAGGAGGAGGAGGAGGTTCGAGATGGGAGGAGAAAGGGAGGGGAGGGGGAATACAAGAGAGAAGATGAAGACGGCAGTGCCCCTCCCACCAAACAGGCTCTGTTACAGGTACTGATGTACTGACAGCAGGTGGGCGTGTAGGCGTGGCGTGGGCAGGCACACCGTTAAACACGCCAGTCCACGCGAAATAAGATGAAGTCATCGTTAAATTAGCCGATTCATTTAGAATAATAAGTTACGTTTGACGCAATCAAAACTAGCTAAGCTACCAAACACCAGCAGACTCAACTTTCCCGCCTTGTCTCCGTGGGGCGGGGATGGGTGAGTTGGGGGTGGAGTCTTCAGTTGGCATGTTTGATTGACAGGTGTACAACACACATCAAGTAATGAATTCCACATTGAATAACGAATGCTGGCAGGTGTCGAATAACACGTCAAGTAAAGAAATCACGACACCTAGTGGCAGAAAGTGGAGTTACACGTGAGAATAAAAGCAGCCGTTTGATTGGAGGTTTGATGATTGGCCTGACGTTTTGTTATTTGTGATTGGCTTTTTATTATTCCACCTCTGATTCATGGTTTGATGGCTTTTCATTTTTTGATGTATTTATAACGGTTAGCTTTCATTACTTGAGCTCAGTATCATTTCATATGAAGCTTGTCTTTATTTATTATGAGTATTCATTGTTTGACATTTGTCCTTTTATTTATTCAACATATTTGTTATTTGAAGCAGGTAAGTTTTAATCATGACATGTTATAATTCATTGTTTGGATGTGGCACAGAATATTTGAACATTTGAACGGTGTTGGACATTCATTTCTTCTCTTAGCTTTGATTCCTGAGTCTCCAGCTGCTCTGTGACGCCATGCTTTTTTCCCCGTCATTTAGACGAGTCACCTCTCTGACGTGTCGCCACGACTAGAGACAGGAAGTGGCACTACTTCACTGCTTCTGGTTTGCCAAGACACAGCAGGCCCCTCCACCCAGCCCCAACCAACCAATCAGGCTCAGCGACAGCCTGATGGGCAGCAACTGTTGGTGATGGACCAGCCCTCCAATCACCTGGCTGGAGCTGAAGCCCCACCCCCTTCTCACATAACCAATGAGCCACTGGTCCTGCAGCAGAGACTGCATCAGTCATCCCTGTTTGCTAATGCTAAAGCTAACGCTACATCTGTTAGCCTGGTTAGCATTGAGACTGACTGCTGCCCAGCTGGCAACACTCTGGCTAATGCTAACTCTGCTAACACTGCTAAGTCAGCAGTCCAGGTCAAACAGGAGAAGGTGCGGGGCTCCGATTCGGAGGATATGTCCATAGACACACACTTAGAGGCAGGGCGCGGGGGAGGGGCCTGTGAGACGGGAGGGGAGGAACTTGACATCTCCTTTGACAGCCAGTTTCCTGACATCATTTCTGACCTCATCACCGAGGAGGCCAATCCCATCTCAGCTCACACTGCCGCCATCGCCACCGCCGCTGGTCAGAACCCGGGCATGTTACCGACAGGGGTTCGCTACGTGGTTCCTCCTCAGCCCTCCCCTTCTTCCTCCTTCCTCCCCTTCCCTCACCCCCTCCCCTCTTCCTCCTCTCGCCTCGCCTCCATCACTGACTTCTCTCCAGAGTGGTCCTACCCAGAGGTAAGACAGCAATAACCAGTCCCAGCTAATCAACCACCAGTAACCTTCCCACAGATAATTCATAACCTATTACAAGGTAATCAATCAGAATGCTGCCATGAGATATCATCAATAACTGACTCTGAGGTGTCTGACAATTCATGTTCTGCCAAAACTAATTAGTTATGAATATTCTACCAAAGGTAATTAATGATGAATAACCAGAACCATAGCAGCACAGCGATGTTGTTTGTTGTTTGTCCAGAAGAGGGCAGCAGATCCAAACTTCAGTCCACAGAGAAAAGGGTCTGACCTCAGCTCTGAGGTTTAACATATGTCTCTCTGACCCCCCCACCCCTCTCTCTCTCCCTCTCCCCCAGGGTGGAGTGAAGGTATTGATCACAGG
>VXCM01008844.1:7500-10095 GCA_014773175.1 Lucifuga dentata
TACAGCAAGCTAGCTTAGCTTAGCTTAGCTTAGTTTAGTTTAGCTTAGCACAGAGTGGAATCAGGAAGCTGAGAGGAGGACAAACTTACAGTATTTGCCTAAATGTCAGAAGCCGTGTGATTGGTGGATTTAGACTTCCTGTTACTACATGACTGGTTCGATGTTTCTCTGTAGGAACGTTCACAGCGACAGTTTGGACCTGGAACAGGAAGTCGATCCTCTGAACGTCGATCACTTCTCCTGCACCCCACTGGTAAGAGACACACACACACACACACAAACCCACACAGTTTAATGTTTATCTAACAATTCAGTGCGTGTTGTGCATTTGGTGTGTTTTTTGCGTGTTTTGGGTTTTCAGATGTGGGCGTGTGCCCTCGGCCACCAGAGGGCAGCAGAGCTCCTGTATGGCTGGAACAGTTTGGCTTTGGGGATCCCTGATTCGCTGGGCCGCCTCCCACTGCCTGTGGCTCGCTCCAGAGGCCACACTCGCCTCGCCACGGCGCTCGAGGAGCTGCACACACAGCGCACACACACACACACACATGCACAACACACGCCACCGAGAGACACACACACACCTCCAGAGGACACACACACACCAGCAACCCTGCAGCCACAGCCCCCCCCATCTCCTCTGTCCACCAGCCCAGACACAGGTAACGCACACACACACACACACACACACACACATTTTGAGTGAGTCACTTTCACCGCTCTCCCTCCCTCTCTCTCTCTCTCTCTCTCTCTCTCGACACTGCAGGAGTCAGCTCGTCCAGCAGCCTCCCCTCACCTAGCAACCCCTCCTCCCCCTCTCCCAGCTCCGCCTACTCCAGTGGCCCCACCCCTATGGACACCTTCTCACCCTCATCTCCTTCCTCCTCTTCTTCTTCACCACCTGTCTCCCCGTCCTCCCCCTCCTCCCTCCAGCTCTTTCTGCCAGCTGCAGCCATGTGGCAGGCGGAGCCAAATGCTGACCTCAGCACAGGTGAGTCAGGTGAGACTGACCATCAGTGTTTACATTCCTCCTGTTCCTCTCATGTAGCTCACATCTTAATGACGCCATGGTGACGCGTGTTGTTGTGTATTTGCGTGTCATAGGTTTGAACGTCGGTGCTGACAGAGACCAGAGTTCTCTTTACCTGATGGACTATGAGAACACCTGCCCTGCCTCTCCTCACACACACTCACCTACACACACACACGCCACGGGCAGGAGGCGGTCCCACGCGGCAGCGGCAACGCTTGAAGACCAGTTGCTGAGGTACAGTGAGAACGCCGAGAACGAGGGGGGGGAGGAGGAGTACCTGGAGGACGAGGTACTGCAGGTACACACGCACACACACACACACACACTCACACACACCATAACTATGTAAAAAATGGGAATGCGTGTCCAGTGTAACATGTAATTATTTTTAATCTCACTCCATCAAAGTCGGGTTTGAAACTTTCCCCAAAATATTGCTTCCATCCTCACAGACTCACTGTTGCTATGGTTATTATCTTGTCCCTCCCCCTTCAGGTTGACATGGCAACATTGGCAGAGCAAATCATTGAAGCGACTCCAGAGCGAATCAAACAGGAGGACTTTACCAGAGAGGCGGAGTCACCACTCAGAGAGAGGCGGGACAACCCAGCCATCCAGGACACCTGGTTGGCTGCTTACCTGGACATGGTTGACACCCACACTNCAACCCAGCCATCCAGGACACCTGGTTGGCTGCTTACCTGGACATGGTTGACACCCACACTCACTCTCCGCCCAGGTAAGCCCCACCCATTCAAACACCACATACCTAGAATCCTCGTTACCATAGTAACCATTAAATCTCTATTACTGGCACCCTGCTGGCCACAAGGGTTACCATAGCAACCAGTTGTGATGCTGAATGGCAGTAGGGGCAACATAAACATTACCATAATATCTACCTAAGTTACCGTAGCAACCACTATAAGCCACACATTATGGGATTTTTTTTTATCACGGTTAAAACATATAAAAGTCTTTGACCAATCACCGTGTGTGTTTGTGTGTGCATGTGTGTGTGTGTGTGTGTGTGTGTGTGTGTGTGTGTGTGTGTGTNCCCCCCTCAGCATGCTGGCCTTCCAGAGGCTCCGTCCCCCATCTTCTGCGGCGTGGGCGGAGTTCCTGAACGCCTCAGCCAATGGGAAGATGGAGCGAGAATTTTCCCTGCTGACGCTGACGGACGGCGAGCAGAGAGAGCTGTACGAAGCCGCCAGGATCATCCAGAATGCCTTCAGGAGATATAAGGTGACACACACACACACACACACACACACACTGTCTTTCTTCCATAAGGTCTGCATAGTCGNACACACACACACACACACACACACACACACACACTGTCTTTCTTCCATAAGGTCTGCATAGTCGTTGGAGAGTTCTCATTGTATGGACACTCAATTCTCTCTCTCTCTCTGTCTCTGTCTCTCTCTGTCTCTGTCTCTCTCTCTCTCTCTCTACCTGTCTGTCTCTTTGTTTCTCTCTGTCCCTGTCTGTCTCTCTCTCTCTGTCCCTGTCTCTCTCTCTCTCTCTCTCTCTCTCTCTCTCTCTCTCTCTCTCTCTCT
>VXCM01008845.1:0-15450 GCA_014773175.1 Lucifuga dentata
GGCACCTGTCAATACATTTCCATCTCTATCCTTAATCACCCTAACCTGCTGCATGTCCTTCCCATCACTCCGCACTTTCTATTGCGCTTAAACGCTAAACTTACAAAACTTCGACAAACCTGAATATACGTGTTGTTCATGATGATGGATTACCTATCCCAGGAACATTTCAAATACCAACAAGCTGATTTTAATAGCATACCAGAATGAAACCAATGGTGGTCTGGAAGGCAGGAAATTTTTTTTTTTTTAATCCACCGTTCCAGTATAGTGTGCTTTGGGAAATGATTGTCAGTAACGTTACATGTATGAAAATTGAATATGTTAGGCTCAAACATGCAAAATGGGTGGCCATGCAATGCCATTAACAAGTTGTTTTGTTCTATTATTGAGAGAAAAATCCAAATCCAAACCACTCAGCACTTCATTTTTAATTGGATGTTGTTGCCGTTCATTCAGGCTGCCACAGATTATGAATTACAGTTTAGTTCATTGACGTGGAACAGTTAGAGAACAAAGTCATAACCAAGTGTTGAGTTTGGCATTGCAATTTCTGTAGAACACAGACATCTTCCTTAACTTTATTGCATTGTAGTTCAAAAAGTACTGATGGGGCTCCTTAAGTTTCTGCAGGCCAGGAGGCGACGTTTCTCACACTTTCTGATGTCTCTGAAAACACAAACGCATCTCTGATGTTCTGATGATTTCTGCTAGCGCCTCAGTCTCTAAGCAGCAGTGTAAAAGTAGACAAAAACAATTTCTCACTCTGCACAGGAATTCTACTGCATCGTTTCAGCTGCAGAAAAACCGAACAAAGATGGAGTAAGGCTTGACTTTACCTTGTCAAGGATCATTGACCAAACAGCTGTAAAAATGGCTTCCACTGGATGACCACAGCTGAGACACACACACACACACACACACACACACACACTGCAGGTGTTCTGTCTGAGATGGAGAGTTATTAGCTGGGCTCATTCCAGGTGAAAAACCATTCAGGGTCTGTTTTCTCTGTGTAAAATTATTTAGGAATAACAATGTTTTTATTGTCTGGCTCTATTTCAAATCTCCCTCTTTATAGGCCTCATTCATGGTTTAAAAAAAAAACAAAAACAAAAAAATAAAAAAATAAAAAACAACTTCAAGTGTTTGTTTCCACTCCTGGCGTAAAGACCAAAAATGCACCTTCATGCGTAAAACAAAGGTGAAATACATTTTGACTTTTACACCCGGCTAAGTTAGCCTGTAATAATGATGACTTACAGTTGAACAATAATGAAAAAAAAATATTTTTTTGTATTGCTGTATTTTACAAAGTGACAACTATCAATTCAAACAATTATCACAAGTCACTCAAATAGAACTACAGACTCAGGTTGGTTGAGGCACAGGATATTTTGGCTATTTTGTCGATTTAGGCCTCAGTCTCCATCTTTAACATTAAGCACTTCAACGGGTAAAGCACAATGCAAGATTGAGTACTTCCTCCTCACAAGCCCAAGGTTTCTGCTCTTCCTCCACTTCTTTAGCTGGCAGCTGTGATTTCCCTCAAAGGCTTTAAGAGATGCTTGTAAAAGGCCAAGCGTTTCAGCAATATCGAAGCCTCTATCAGCAAGCACAATGTCTCCAGATTGAACTTTTTCAAGAAATCTGCAATGTTCTGCTATATATTTATCACTAGTCCTCCCTCCCCATGCTTTGGATGTGAAAGACACACCTCCCAAAATTTAACAGTATTGTGGTGCTTGTAATTTGGCCAGGTAGCACATCGAACAAGTAACTTAAAGGGTCTCTTGATAAAAAGTTTAAAATGGTCAATGATAACTTTAAATCCATAGCTTTCCCTAAAACACATGGGTATAGTCTCTCCCAGCAGCACACTCAGGCCATACGATAAGGAAGCCCAGACAAACATTTAAGATGTCAATCCACTTGTCACATATTCTGCATGCACATGATTTTGATACACTGAAACAATACGCTAACTCCTGGAGGGGCAAATTTAACCGCATACGCAGAAGTTCCAAGTCTTCCTTGGCCTTTTGGAAGGCCATTTGGTCTTCCAAGCATTTGGCCCATTGCTGCGTTCGACAGACCTCGAAAGTCGGATTTTTCCCAGTCGGAAGTTCCAACTTCCAACCTCAAAGCGTTCCAGCCAAATGTAAACAAAAAAGCATGGGAACACCAGTAAATGCTGTAAGATTAAATAAACTTAGTAATAAATGCTAACTACAGTAAAGTTAGTTTACAGGACTGTTTGGTTAGATTGTGTTATATCGCCCACTGTGATATTAAATTTATGCAGATAAGTAATATTCTGAAATTGTTTACACTTATGTATCAATGGCAAACAGTTACACACTGTAGATAGTTAACTTGGCGATATATTTTGACCTTTTCATTTCAATATCACGTAAGACAAAGCACTTTATTCGCCTGTTAGCTGATCATTTTCATTCGCAAAGCTCGTTTCCACAGGTGCCACCATGTTGCGTGACGTCATACTCGTGAAGACGGGTAGATGATTTTGGCCTGAGTTTCACAGTTGCAGCTGTGATGTCAAATGCTGTTGGAAAAATCCAAGTTCCAAGGTCTGTCGAATGCAGCATATGGCAAGCCGTTTTAACATTTAAAAGGTGTCACAGATTCTCCGTAATTACGTTTTAGATATCTACAAATGCATTTTGACTAGTCAGAATTATATTTTGCCTAGTCGGCTTGGCTTGCCATACAAGGCCTGTACAGTCGATCTAAGCACTCTGTATCGATCAGCCAATGGGAATAAGGTGACACCATGACATTGTTTGATTGACAGCCTCATCATTATCATATGGACAAAGAAATCAAGAAATAAATAAATACAGAAATATATACAGAAAAAAATCAAGAAATAAATATGGACACAAATATATACAGAAAAAAAATCAAGAAATACGGAAATAAATATATACAAAAATAAAAAAATCAAGAAATATATAGAAATAAAAAATTAAGAAATAAATATATACAGAAACAAAAAAATATGAAATAAAAAACAAGAAATATATACAGAAATAAAAAAAAATCAAGAAATAAATATCATTTATAAATTTATGTGTACATATATTTATTTTTGTAGTTTTATTGCATTTATATGCATTATTTGTGTATTAATTAATTTTTTCTTTTATCTATTCATTTATTTTATTTATTTTGGCAGTTTGGGGCTTCCACAGGCTGCAGAGCTGGTTAAATGAAAAATATAGCATCTAGTGGAGCCCCCTACTGGTTTGGTTTCAAACTCTCTGACCTTTGTCTACCTTCAAGTGTTTGCAGCTGAGTTAACACGAAAATGAGCTAATTTGTTTGCAGCAACAATATTAAGATCTACAAAAGCCAACTTGAACCTCTTATAATGGTAAATCCCAGAATGCATCACTTAGTTTAAAAGGAGCGATGATTCAATCATAAACAAGAGCTTCTTGACGGAGGTATTAAGGTTTAGAGATCTTCAAATTTGTAATGAAACAAAATAAATACAAGTATGAAACAATATGCTGCACCCGCAGTACAAAGAGTTTATTAACACACATTACTATCCACACAACATAGCAGAGAGAACAACATAGTAAATCGTAGTCGTAAATCATCTCAAAAGATGAAAGCTTAATCTCAAATGGGCTTCAGAGAATTCATAAATAAATAAAAAAAAAAAAAAANAAAAAAAAAAAAAAGTCAAACTGACCTATTCAGTTTGACAATTCTGAAGTGTTATTTGACATTTACTGTATATATTACATTGACATATGGTTGTTAATCTGTTACAGTATAACAGTGAGGCAGTGCGGCATTTCCTAGTCAGTATCGCTGATACAGCATAACATGAATTGTCTCAAATTTTGATATTTTCCCTCAACTGGAGTCTTTTGAGGGTTTTGTTCAATCTGTTAAACAAGTCAAGATACAGCAGGTGGAAGAGACAAAGCCAAGTACACCCAATGTGACATTTACTGAAAGAAATGAAAAGCCCTTTTGTTATGTTCACCAGCTCTATTCAATATAGCATTTTGTGACAACGCGGCTATGAAGTGCTACTGAAATCCAAAAAACCCACATCAGGTAACACCTTATTTTTTCACTTTTAACAAGAGGAAAAACATCCGTACAGAGCTGCTAAGCTGCATCTATCAAGAATCAACACTTAGGCTGATCAAACGTAGCAGCTAATTTGTTTGCAGCCACAGTCATACATGCAAAAAGAGGACATGTTCTATAAAAAAGAAGAAAGGCAGTGTAGATGATTTCTACAGAAGCAACCAAGTTGAGGCACATGAACTGCAGCCTAAAGAGCTTAGAGTGCAGACGAATCAACCAAACTATCTAAAAAAAACATGCTTTTAAACTCTCTCAACAGACAATATAACATTTTTAATAAGTAGAATCTATATATTATTTAGATATGTTTAACTTCCTCAGAGCAGCATCAAACTTATGATTATACCAAAGCTTTTCCAAAATAATATCACACGCTCCCTGTAATGTTCATATGCTGTATATATTGATAGTGAAATCATAAAAAAATAAAATGCTGGCCCACCATATAAACCAGTGCTTAATATATGTAATTTTCCCTATTGAAACTTCTCATGCACAGAGAAGTTTCAGTTTCTGTTGAGAGGTTTAAAAATATGCTGGATATGTTTGGTTGCAAAGCCAAAAGTTGGGTATCTAGTGTTCGACTGTGTAGTGAATTTGCAGTTAAGTAGAGTAATAATACTTTATAACATTCAACAGTGTTGTGTATGAAAAGTGACCATGGAAACATTCTTATCACTTAGATTTTCATCACATCAAAGAATAATAACCAAAAAACGTGAAAACAGAATGCAAAAATAACTGGTACAGGCACTTCTTTTTCTGTAAAAAGTATGTCAGTTAAAAAAAAAAAAAAACTGTAAAGAAAGCCAAAAATAAGTTACAATAACATCAACCATTTTGCTTTCGATACTTCAGCTTGACTTTCATCCCGAGGCCAACCCGTCTCAGTTTCAGCCTTCATGTGTCATATCTGTGTTTCTAAGCTGGATAATGGAAATACGGAAACATAATCTGGTGTCTTCAGAAAGTGTTCGACAATCCTGTCACTTTTTACTTAAAGGATCATACCATCATTTTGCATGTTTGAGCCCAATATATTCAATTTTCATACATGTAATGTCACTGACAATCATTTCCCAAAGCATACTACTGGAACTGTGAGTTAAAGGTAGGAAATTGTTTTTTTCCTACCTTCCAGACCTCCATTGGTTTCAGTTCATTCTGGTACGCTATTAAAATCAACTTGATATTTGAAATGTTCTTGGGATAGATAATCCATCATCGAGAACAAGACGTATATTCAGGTTTTTTCGAAGTTTCGTAATTTTAGTGTTTAAGTGCAATAAAAAGCGCGGAGTGAATGTATGTCTCCACCAGGGAATATAGTCCCAAAAGAAGACCTGCATTTACTGAAAAATTTAAATGACCATAACTTCATAAGGCTGCGTAACTATTAGCAGGTGAAACATTGATTTTTAAGGTGGGTGTATTGCTTGAACATTTGAGTTTGAAAAATTAAGAGATTTTGCAAAATATCAGGGAAGCTGAAATATGGTTTTATCTTTTGGGAAATGATTGTCANAGAGATTTTGCAAAATATCAGGGAAGCTGAAATATGGTTTTATCTTTTGGGAAATGATTGTCAGTACTGTAACGTGTATAAAATTTGAATATATTAAGTTCAAACATGCAAAATGGCTGGTATGGTCCTTTACTGATGGCATCAATAAAATGGCTTCAGTAGTAGATGAAGTCGTGTGTGAGCCACACAATGCTAATACAAGCTAATTATTTATCTTTAATGTTAATTATTAAAAAAAAAATGAAAAGCTGGAATACTTAGAGTAAATTTGCTCTGGTCTAAATCATAGACTAGTTCAGTTTCGTTTCACACAGGAAAAACGAAATCCAAACGAACTAAAATATATTAACAAAAGTCATGTGACAACTCTCTGCTTATTGGTCAGAAATGTCTGGGTAGGCAGGGGCAATGAAAATCAAAACTCTAAATGTTTATTGCGGCTGGGATAGCTAAATAACTTGTAGCAAAGTTCCCAAAGTATCCCAATTCCATCTTAGTAAAGATGGAATTGGGATACTTTTCCAAGTCACAGTCATCTGTTGGGCCATACACCAAATAAAAATATCCCAACATAATCGTGAATTTGACTTCAAGACAACAAGTGGACAACCACATGTCGCTTCACGTGATGCAAAGCAGACGTGCTGCCTTCAGACAGCTGAACAGAGAATGGAGCACATATAGAGCACATACATGCTAACTTTCAACACGTTAACCTCAGGACGTATTAGGTAAGCTTGATATGTTGCAACCTTTTAACAGCATCTGTTTGATTTGCTGTGGGGTAACCAAAGGTGTAATTTACTTAGCATTAGCCAAACGCAACCCTCTCAGTTTCTAGATCGATCAATAGGACAAAAGATTGCCTTGTAGTAGGTTTGGAACGTACTTAGATCATGTTCACGCCACAAACAAGTCATTCCAAAGTTAGTTTGGAACTGGACCAAGACACCTCCTCAAACTGGTCTGTGTGGTTGATTTGGTCCACACCAGCATGGAGTCAATCCTTCCCAAATGAACCACACCAACAGAAACAAACCTTAATCCATCTGAACCCAACCAGGCATGAAAACACCCTAAAACATTCAAGGGGAAATCTGGAATAACCTGCAGTCACCTGGAAATAATTCCTCTGAACACTTTTAGGACCTTGAACACAACCTGAACCATATGTGCCAACTATTAACTGCAGACAATCGACACAGTCAGAGATAACAGCAGGAAGCTACAGCTACCGTGTGGAGTCACTGCCACATGTGATAAGTGTTATCTGTGCAAAAAAAAAAAAAAAAAAAAAAAAGTGGTCCAACATACTGAACAGTGGTTTTGTTTTTCTTCTAACTATATGTAGATACACCAGCTTCCCATTTAAAAACCATGAGAGGCAGTTTAACCACACGAATCCAGCCCCAGTGCCTGATGGTTGCAATCATACTTGGCTTCTGTCCCAAAGCTATCTCATCAGGCAAGACACGATTAAACTCGGAGCCAGAACTTAATAGTTAGGATCTGACTGAAGTGAACATCCAGCAGCCTTGATGGCAGAAGAAGAGGAAGAAGTCAGAGTAGCCAAAACTTAAAACCACAGCAGTCTTACGCTGCGCTGGGAGATACTGCAGGAACATTCAGCTCCTCACTTGTTCTGGTTGTATGGCAGAGCAGCAAGAAGGAAATCATTCCTGAAACAAGGCACGTGACAATCGTCTGGAATTTTTTTTTAAAAGGCAGTGAACACTTTAGTGATAGAAAGACTAAATTCTTCTTACAAAGTGTTGTGACACGGAAGCGACTATGCTGTACAAACTCTTTCCACCAGCGTGGGAACAAGATTCGTTAGGATCGACGGGCCAATGAACGCAGGACTTTTCTTGAGAATCTGAGCAACAAAGGTAGCTGTTCACAAGTGATCTCCATTAAAGGACCATACTGGTGATTTTGCATGTTTGAGCCCAATAAACACTACACGTTATGTTATTGCTAACCATTTTCCGAGACATAAAACTATAATTTAGTTTCCATATTATTTTGCCAACTCACCTAATCTTTCAAACTCAAATGTTCAGGTGATACATCCACCTTAAAGGACCATACCACCCAGTTTGCATGTTTGAGCCTAATATATTCAATTTTCATACACGTAAGGTTACTGACAATCATTTCCCAAAGCATACTACTGGAACGGTGATTTAAAATGTCTTCCTACCTTCCAGACCTCTACTGGTTTCAGTTCATTCTGGTACGCTATTAAAATCAACTTGTTGATAGTTGAAACGTTCTTGGGATAGGTAATCCATCATCGTGAACAAGACAAAAGAAGACCTGCGACTATATTCCCTGGCAGAGACATTTTCTGCTCCATGACAAATCTGTTTTGAAATACTAAAATTATGTTACTTCTACAAAAATTTAATGGATGTCGTATTTGCTGTGATGGAGTACTTATCTCAAGCATGTTTCAAGTCTCTACAAGTTGATTTTAATAGTGTACCGGGATGAACTGAAACCAAAGGTGGTCTAGAGTTGTATGGGGAAAAAAAAATGTGAAAATTTAACACTCCGGCTATACATTTTGGAAAATGGCTGGCATTAATATTTATTATATATATTTTTTTTATTTATTGGACTCACACATGCAAAATCATCGGTCTGGGCCTTTAAATTTGACTCTTTTAGCATAATGAGAGAAAATTTTTAAAAAATCCAGATTTCCAGGCTGATCCAAGAGGGTTTCAAGTTCCTGACAAATATGTTTTTCCAAAAGCTAAGCAGTGGATTGAACACATATTTAAACTATACTTTTCCATGTGATCATGTGTTCTGAGTCAAAGTGCTGGACATCCCACATTTTCACCCTTAAATCCCAACACTAGCGGAGCTACAAAAGTAATTTTACTTTGGTCGTTGAGTTAATTTGTGTGGATTGTGAATCTAAATTTAGGCAGCAGCACAAAATGCAGGAAAAATGGGAAAGGAACACTTTCTGAAGACACTGCAGTGACATACTTTTGATATTTCTCTTCTTTGGGTACATTTGTACAAACTTCTCCCAGCTAAATGTAATATTAATTTACGGCCATTTTCAATATTTGTAAATGTGCATATTATTAAATATTTTTAATTGGTATGATGATGCTGGAGATATTTATTGGGATATATAAAAAAAAGTCATACAAATTAATTAATATGTCCACAACAAATGTAAAAGTAGCCAAAATCCAATAGTGAGGAATATTTAATATTAGAACATGTATGCAAATATATGTGCTGTTTTTAACAAAATGTCATATTTCCATTTGGGCCTATCAGCTTGACTACCAGATTGATGACGATGGCCGTTTTCTAGGCAAACAACCCAGAAACTGCTCCAACTACAGTGCATCTTCCACAGATCCAACATGCAAACTAACACTGCAACAAACAGCAAAGAAATGTAACGGTATACACACACACATACACACACACACGACAACATCCACAACTCAGATACTGCACTCAGAATTCATGGAATTCAAGCAATGTCCACCACTACGAATGATTACCTATGAACACGGGACTTGAGATTTTTGGAGGCGTAGATAGTGAGGAAACAGCGTACGACTTTGAAATTTCTACTGCACCGCAAACCGTGTGTGCAAAGCTGAGCGCTATTCTGAAGGCTACATGGGCGTTGCGCTGTTATCGGAACTCAACGCTTGTGAATGCGAAAAAAAATCGCGATTAAAAAAATAAGGAGGAGATGTCAGGTGGCGTGCGCTACCGGTGGCATGCCTAGACCTGCTTGATCTATCGCGCTGTTAGCAGACTCTTCTACGGTTCTGTCTAAATGTACAATGATCGCTGCTGATTTCAGATATTAGTAGCTTAGTTGTTTCGTATCTGAAAAATGACACAAGTGCAATGCTTCTAGCAGTTCAAATGCTGTGCGAGGGTCCTGTGCAGGTGGGAAACTAACACCTGCCACCGCTAAATCCTGACAAATATCGTTAAGTGATGACTCCTCCAGTCCCTTTGGTAGCTAATGCCACCGACGGGTTTCTGTTGACTACAAACTTGACTGGTGAAACAGTTATTCTGGCTGGTGGACTGAGCCACTGAGGCCAGTAGGCAAAAAAAGTTAGCTTCCTGCCCTGATCCTTACATACGTATGGCCAACGATCCATACCAACAACCAAAAGAACTAGACAGACCCCATAGAGAAATGCCAGTTACTGGTCATACAAAAGCCTGTTGGTTCAAACAGGTAAGTAGCAACGAAAGGCATGGTTGGCTTTTACGCCTTCATCTTCTGCCTAAAGCCCGGTAAGATCGACGATGGCTTTGATGAAGATGGTGTCGTCGCGTATGTAGGAGTTTTTGGAGTCCAGCTTGGGGAGCGGACAGAAGAGCGGGCAGCCGCTGGCAATGTTCATATCGCTGACAGGCCTCTGGAAGGACGAAGAGGAGATGTCAGGCCGGAAGGCATCGATGATGTGCTCCCTGTTGTTCTGGTCGAGCAGCATGAGCGTGACCTGGGCACAGATGTTTGAACAGCGGGCCTTAAATCTGCTCTGACAGAAAAAACCTGGAGCTAAATCACCAATGCATTTCCAGACTATAGCATTCGATTAAAACAAATCAATTTCAGTGAGGCTAACAGAGTGGAATGATGACAATTCTAATATAATTAGCAAAATGAGAAATCAAGTCAATGAAACAAAACTGGAATTACTAGACGAGGCCAGAAACACAAGTAAAATTAAACTCAAATATAAAATCTAAACTTAAATATGAAATCTAAATCTAAATCTAAAATATAAAATAAAAAAAAATGACCCAAATAAAGACCATGGTTCTTGTGGATTCCAAAGTCACCCATGACAAAGCTGAAAAAAACTGCCTCCATCTTCTTAAAAAGTAACGACATTACTCAGGAGTAGGAGGTACATCAAATAAAAATGATTAACTTTAGCCTATACCGTCCAGCTTTAATCTTACTTACATATTCATCTCTAAATAATAAATGTGCAGTCGGATTATTTTCGTCTTGCAGTCTGGGTCTCCTGTTTAACGAGTTTTACCTTCTGATTAAACGGCCACTTGAGAAGCGCGTCGCTGTGTCCTCTCATCACCACGAAGAACAGAGACAAGTGGGTACCGCGGCCCGTCCCGTCACCATTCAGGTAGATCCGTAAGCACATTTTGTAGCCATATTTACTGGTGTAAAAGGCTGCGAGAGATACAGTTAAAGGACTATACCAGCCATTTTGCATGTTTGAGCCTAATATATTCAATTTTCATACATGTTACATTACTGACAATCATTTCCCAAAGGATAAAACCGTATTTCAGCTTTCCTGATATTTTGCAAAATCTCTTAATCTTTCAAAATCAAATATTCAAGTGATACACCCACCTTAAAAATCCATGTTCCTCCTGCTAATAGTTACGCAGTCTTATGAGGTCACGGTCGTTCAAATTTTTCCATAAACGCAGGTCTTCTTTTGGGACTATATTCCCTGGTGGAGGCATACATTCATTCCACGCTTTTTATTGCGTTTAAATGCTAAAATTATGTTACTTTGAAAAATACCTGAATATATATGTTGTTCACAATGATCTATCTACCCCTATTTACCTATCCCAAGAAAGTTTCAAGTATCAACAAGTTGATTTAAATAGTGTATCAGAATGAACTGAAACCAATGGTCTGGAAGGTAGGAAAAACATTTTTAATTCACTGTTCCAGTAGTATGCTTTGGGAAATGATTGTCAGTAACGTAACATGTATGAAAATTAAATATATTAGGCTCAAACATGCAAAATGGCTAGTACGGTCCTTTAAATCATGTCTATTTATATCGCCATAGCCCATGGAAATCCTTTAATAAATGCCTCCTGATTTCCTTGATCTCCAACTCAGATGTTAGTCATAATATAAATTTGTTACCTGGGGAGAACATGGCAGGGGCGCGGCCTGCCACGGCGTCCTGCCTCTTCTTGGTGAAATCTGAGATCTTCCACACAAAGATGCCGTCATACGTTGCAGCGGACATCTCCCTCATCTTCCCCTCCATCTCCACGATGGACAGATCCCTCAGGCTCACCGTCCTCTCCAGCTGGCGAACCTGACATGCATGACAAGACATGTGGGTAAAAATAATGGGTGTTTAAAATAATATACACATATAAAAATAATAATTCCTGGTGTGTGTATATTACATTATCAGGAATCAAAAACAGTCATGGTGCCAGATTACCAGTCTCACAAAGCTGGTTCAGAATGAAAGAAATCTCTTTTTTGTTTTTTTTTGCTTCTTGTTTTTTTTTTTTTTTTAAAAAAAAACATTAATGCAGGCAAAATCAAATAATCACAACCAGCATAATTTAATTTGAGATATAGTTTGAAGGAATACAGATGAGGAATCAACCAAGACTTAAGGTGATCATGGCCTGGAGCTTTATAACTTTTTGATAAAGTTGATGGATGGGTTGCATGTTTTAGAACACCAGGATGGAATAATTGGGACAAAACCACATAAACATTCCTAGAGATGCTTCTAACACAGGTAGCTGGATAGGTAGCTGGAGTAGATAATGACATAATTTTAATTTCTGGTGTCAGAATGGTCTAATTTCCTGAGTGGGATTCCTGAACTTTTTATCTCATATAATAAGAATCAGCTGAAGTCTTGTGTCATCTCTTCACCTTGTTGTTGAGGATTTCTATCTTGTCCTGGTCCAGTCTGTGCTGGCGGTTGTAGGCCTCCATGGTGGTGCAGGAACGCTCCATCTCCCGGTTGAGGACGCACACGATGTTTTCAAAAGTGCCTACTTTAAGCTCCAGCTCCTGGCAGCGCCGGCTCAGCTCAGCCACCTTAGTCTTTTCACTCTGGAGCTGCAGCTCCAAGGCGGCACCCACGGCGCTGGGCAGCGGGGTGAAGGAAGTAGCCAGGGTTGGGGCACAGGCACCTGTTGGGGGAAATTCCCTCTAGCTCTTAATATCAAAATTCAGAAGAATTTCTACACAAGTTCAGTGCAGCAGGTGAAGCAGAGTGCACAAGAACTTGTGTGAGATCAGATCAAAACTCACCATTTAAAAACTGACTGATCAGCTGAGTTTATCAAAGTTATTGATCACTAACACGTGAGGCAAATAAACATTTTTGCACTTTTTTGAAATTTAAACATCACCCAGATTTCATACCGCTGAAATTTACCACCGGAACGAAGCAGGTCTTAATTTTGGCATGTCGGTTTGTTTTATGAATAGCTACCGCAACACTTTCAAGGCAAACACTAAGTCGGTAACAGGAGTTTATGAATGAGAGAACGTGGTTGCACCATGATATTAGAGTAGAATAGAGAGTAGAGTAGTACTTTATTAATCCCTTCAGGGAAATTTGCACATAGCAATGCGGTAAATCATGCACTAACGTTTATGAACCTGGGCCATTGTCTTTATACTCTGGACAAAGGGAGCGAGGAAGTCAGGAGGTGAGTGTGAAGCGTTTCTGAAAATAGGGGGTTGTGTAAATAGGACACAAAGCAGATGAGGGATTGTGAGTTTTACGATGGAACGATTTTATCGTGTGACAGGGAACAGAGTGAGGGTCCCGAGGACAAAAGGCAAATTGCATTAAAAGCTAAATGGCAGAACACAACATCGGTATCAGAGCTGAGGTGACACCTGAGGTGAGAAGTCGACTGGCTCTTTATTTTAAAGAGTCTCTGTAAGTCAGGATGTGACAACATCTCCTTGCACAAGCATTGATAAAACACACAATATAACACACAGTAAGTCGTATAATGCATAATAAATTTTTCCACACACCCTGCACGGGAGCTATGCCGCACCCACCCAGCTGGCTCATCTTTAGCTCCAGGTCCCTGAGGGATTGGTGGAGCTCATGTAGCTTGTGGCTGGCGACCTCCAAGCTCTGTGGCTGCAAGCTCTCCAGGCTCACCTTGATGCCCATGATGAAATGCAAGAGCAGGTTCAGGTGCTCGTAGGAACACTGCAGCTCGTGGTCGTGGATCTTCTCTTTTTCCACCTTTGAAGTGAAAAAGAAGATGCAAGTAAAAACACGCATCAAGAACACACACACACAAAAAAAAAAAGTTAATTACATAAGAAGATGAAGCCTAATATCTTGTGTGGAAACTGTGTCACCGCAGAAGAAAACAGTAACGGTATACACACACACAAAAGAAAAAAAGTGAAAAATAAGAATACAGCAAATAATGATTTTTATACAATATAGGCATACAGTATATGAAGGTATGATATTCAACCACATGGTATTAATATATTGGCATGTAGCAAATGACACTGTAATAACTGTGGAATAATGAAATAACTTGACAGATCTAATTGGTCAGATGGATCAAAAATAATTTAAAAAATCATGGCTATTACTTTTTAAAAGAAATTATTATTGCATAATTGGGTAAGTATTAGACTATGAGTTATTATTATAGCATCAGTCTATCTCATAGTCAGATATTTTTTATTGGATTTTGAGAAGTTATCAAATGATCCAACAGTCATTACAGCAACTGTTATAACACGTGTAGCAACTTATGACAAAAATGTCTACTTACAGACGTATCGCAGCCAACAACATGAAATCTGCATGGTGCTTTAAATTTACTGCAGAACTTAATATGGTCCACATACTGAAAAAAAAATAAAAGAAGCTAATGATCTATAAAATACTTTGAATTTGATCCCAAGCTAGTAAATGGTAAATGAGCTAAATTTGTGCCAACATTCATGAAAAATTGCTTTGATATGAAACAACTTATCTGCGATACCTTTTCTCTGGGGATCTTTTTCTTTGCACAACCTTCACAAATCATTGGGTACTTCGGACAAATTTCATCATGAGCCTAAAAAAAAAAAAGAAGATTTCATTTGAAGGCTGCAGAATATTTTTGTTATTATTACATTTTCAGTACTTTTTTCTGAAATCTGTCCAAAGCTTTATTGTCTTTGCCTGCAGACAGCTTTCACAATCAAAAACATTAAGTTTTTTTGTAAATATAACATGTTCTGCATTATAAATTCATGTTGTTGTAATGAATCTTTTTTTGTAATTACAACCTATGATACTTAACTGTTATAACAACTGATGTAAAAGGAAATGTATTTTGCTAAAATAACATAAATTACAATGGCTACAACAAGAAAGCATCTTATTCCAAAAATCTCTTTTTAACAAGAAAATATTTTTTCTTCTGCAGCAGTAACCTAATAAATGATCTAATATCAGTGGTCACTTTATTAGGTACATCTGTAAACTGAACACAATCTGACACAGGCCTGCAATAAATTGTGATATACATGTATATAATGTTCAGATTTTTGTTGCCATTGTCAATCCCCAATAGCACTCTCAAGGGGTTGTCAGAGGTGACCAGAGCCCATTCTCCCTGCCAACGGACTAGTGCTTGATCTTTAAAGAACCATACTGGCGATTTTGCATGTTTAAGCCCAATAAATATATGTGTATATTACCTGCATATATGTTATGTCAGTGATTCCCAAAGTGTGGGCCATTAAGGAACTGCAGGTGGGCCATGAGAGGTCATTTGCAATACATAAGTGAAAAGTTCTTAATTTTCAATTTTGTAATGAAATTTGAAATTACCATAAAATATTTATGATTAAATATTTACATTTAAAAGAGAAAGTAGCAATGACATGACGTTAATAGACTGATGGAAACAAACTTTGTAAAATACATACTCTTCTTCTTTTCCTTTCGGCTTTTCCCTTCAGGGGTCACCACAGCGAATCATCTGCCTCCATC
>VXCM01008846.1:0-15345 GCA_014773175.1 Lucifuga dentata
CTGACTACTCTCTTCAGTCCTCTCAGTGTCCCACTTCTTCTTAGCTAACCTCTTTCTCTGTATACAATACTTATGTTACTTAGTTACGTTACTTACAACCATTTTGCAAAACATAGTCCCGGAGCGGTAAATATTAGAATTGTTTTTCCTTCCTTCCAGACGGCCATTCCAGTACGTATAAAAATCAACTAGCAGAGACGTGAAATGTGCTGAGATAAATAATCATGACAGAGAACAAAACGCTGTTTTCATTTGTTGTCAAAGTTACTTAGTTTAACTGATCCAACATGGAGATCCATGGAAGAAAATGTATTTCTCCACCAGGAAATATAGTTCCAGGAGAAGATGATTTTTACCGAGAAGTTAAAAATGACCGTCCGTATGTCAGCAGGTGAAAGATTGAATTTTAAGGTGGACATTTTGCTTTGAAAGATGAGATTTGGCAAAATAACAAGAAAACTAAAACACGGTTTTATGTTTTGGAAAACGGTCGACAGTAACGGAATATTTATGTGGGTGGTATTTAAGCTTAAACATGCAAAATCACCAGTATACTCCTTTAGGCGGTTGGTTTTTGTACCTGCTGGCTGTCTGGGTATCATGGCGGCGGCCAGCAGAGTTCCCAGCAGCTTGGCTACAGCCGCTCTGACGTCACGGTTGGATCCTTCGAAGGCCCTGAAGCAGACAGTCGCCACGTTTTCCAGCTCGCTGCTCCACAGGAAGCCGGCGTCCCTCTGCAGCTCCAGCAAACACTGACACACACATGAAAGGTCAGGGGTCACCAAAATCATCAGGATTCATCCTCTGGGGACCAAAACTCAACACAAACTCTGAAAGCTGCGTGAGCTGCGTGCTGGTTGTTACCTTGGCGGCGGCGCAGCGTACCACCATGGAGCGGTCGGTCAGACACGTCCTCGCTGCCTTGTAGATGTCACGGTGACACGGCGCCGCGCTGACGCCTAAACCTCGCAGCATCTTCTCCACGCTCAGCATGATCTCATGGCGACCCTGAGACTGACGCACAGAGAGGGCGGGGTCAATCTACCTGGTCATGTGATCAATATTTATTCATAACGTAACAAAAGTGAACGTCCGTCTGTCCTGGATCAATTTAACGGGTTTCATTTTACTCTGAGATTAAACGCACTATCAAATAAGATTTTATTTTATGTTCCTGCACTAACTGTTGTGGTATCTCTTCGTACAAGGGTTGACTGAAAAGTTCTGAGCCTTGTGAGCAGGTCTGTAATATTCTTGCTGAAGTCATATAATTTTTGTTGTGATTCAGTGATTCTAACTTACAACTTTCACAGGAATCTGTAAATGCTTCCTGATTTCAAAATAAAAGCACAGACTGAGGAAAAAAAAAAAAAAANAAAAAAAAAAACAACCTCAGCGTTCTTCATCGCCTTCAGCAAGTTGGTCAGCGTGTCTCTGAACGAGCCCACCAGCATCCGACCGAGCTGCTCGTACAGAGCACCCAGACACGCGATGGCTGCCCTGAAACACACACGCACACGCATGCATGCACACACGCAGATAAAATATTCTGTTTATTCTGATCATCTGTCAGAATCATCCTGCCTTGTAGCTGCTGCACTGTGTGTGTGTTTGTGTGTGTGTATGCGTGTGTGTCTACATTACATGATAAAACAAATGATCAGGATCTAAAGTTAAGTATGTTAAATACACTGGACCAAACAAACAACAACAGAATGATCCACTTATTGTTACGGTCTTACCAATAGTGGGGCTAAAAAATAACTTACAGCCTGGTTGGCAGGCCAGACGGGGAATCGTCTTTGCTGCAGATGATGTCATCGCATCTGTCCACCAATAGATAGGCAGATATGGGGTCTCCCAGGCGGTACAGCAGGGCCAAGCAGTGGGCCAGCAGCCAGCGGGTCGGTGGACCAGGAGAGCCAAGCAGAACACCTGACAGCTGGTCAACCAAACGCCGCTGGTTCTGTTTGATGTGTACCTGGGAGGGCGGGGTCCATTTCCAAATCATTTCCAACAATTTAAAAAAAAACAACAACATAAAAACAAACATGTTACTTCATGATAAGATACGTCAAAAACTAACTAACGACCTAATTTCTATCAGCACTAACGCTAACATTGCATGCTAACTGTACATCTGTTGACTTTAGCATGTTAGCATGCTAACATGGAAAGACTTTCTGGTGGTAATAAGGACCATCTGTGGAAAACTGGTACAAGTCACATGACAACATCTGTATTCTCACCCTGTCTGCAGCAGGAAGTAGCTTCTTCAGGTGGTTCAGCCACTCAAAGATGAACTCTGACCTCTGCTGCTCAGTCAGCTGGCTGCACAGCTCCTCATTCAGCAGGAGGCTGTAGGCACGCTCCATGGCTCCTCCTCCTCCTCCTCTTCCTCCAGTCAGTGTGGGAGAAATCTTCTGACCTGAGCTTCCATCCTCCTAAATCCTGTTACACATGAAGGGATGAGACAAAGGAGAGAGGAGGAAGAGGAAGAGGAGGAGGAGGCGGAGGGAGGCGTAAATAGAGAACAGAGGAAGACCTGATTTGTAACATCACACTAAATGGTCAATTTATGACAGTTTTGTTAATTGTATAATTCAATAATTATTTAATCTACTTAATTAGTTTTTATATCATCTATTAATTAAATAAAAAGTCAAAATGAAGCATAAAGGAAAAACACCAAATGTCAGTTTGCAGCTTCTCCATTTTGAGGATCTGCTGCTTTTCTGTTTTTCACCTTTAAACTGCATTTCTTCATGTCAGGAGAAATAAGCAGCTTGGAGACGTGTGATCAGCATTTATTATACTATTTGACACTAGCTAATCAACAGAATTATAAACACAGTAATAATGAAAATAATCAATAAAGAAAAACATCATTACTTGTTGAAAATACATGTTAGTTTGTTTTGTATAACTGTGGGCCTTTCTGGAGTTTTCTGGAACTGAAGCATTCAGTTTTTGTTCTCCTGCTGAAAGCTCACGGAGCAAAGAGTTAAAGAAGAGATGCTGCAAGAATATCTGAGAGAGGAGCTCATTAATTATTCAACACACACACACACACACACACACACACACACACACACACACACACACCGCTCACAGAGATGCAGGCACACTGACAATAACCTTCAGAAACACAAAAATAAATAGATTAAATACCTCAGAGAGGTTTCAGAGTGAATAAAAAAACTTAATTTTACTAAAAATCAGTGGCTGGAAAGTAACTAAGTAAAGTACTGAAGTACTGAGCTTCATTTTAAGTGTCTCTGGATCTCCTCATCTGCATAAATTTCACCAGTATACTGTTTCATGTAGTTTTCCATCTTCAGAAGTCTTACAGCTGCTGTTTGTCTTTCACAGTGGATGAAAAATAGAATAATAACTTTATTGTCCACTGAAGTGGAAACTTGTCTTTGGCCTCACAAGTGGTACAATGTAAAAACAACACATTAACTAGACAAACACACCAGACTGGCACAAAAATTTAAATTGTTAAGTGAATGGCAAAATAAAATAAAACATTTGCTCTTCAACACAGAAAACAATCATCATCAATCTAAATCTAAAACCCTCAAGAGTTCAACAAGGAAAGAGCGGCTGGGATGAAAGTTCTCTTGTATATGTTCTTAGAGGCTCTAGGAAGCCGATATCTCCGTTCTGAAGGAGCAGCTCAGATTCATAGTGCAGTGGATGCAGAGGATCTGATCAGCCTTCCGTCTGGCTGCTCTTCATACACATTTGTCAGTTGTTTCTTGGCCTTCCAATAATTTTGCTCCCCATATTTACAATTCTTGCCAGTTTACTTCTGCTCTTGGCCCCTAGACTCCCAAACCAAGCTGTCATATTGAAGGAGACAACACTTTCTACCAGGCTTTTATAAACCATTTCCAAAATGTCGTCTGACATCATAGAAGCAAAGTTTTTTAACTAGATACAGACGTTGCACTGATTTCTTAAAAATGAACTCAACGTTTGCTGTAAAGGCCAGGCTGCTATCAAAAAAGGTTCCCAGGTATTTAAAATCTTCCACGGTCTCTACAGGGAGGAAAACAGGAGGACAGGAGAAACTTTGTTTACACTGATTGTTAATTATCAATTCCTTCGTCTTGCTCTCATTAATAATCAGATCACTGTCCTTACACCAGTTTATGAGCTCGCTGATATGATTAATGTATTCCATGTCTCTGTACATATCACCCTCTTGTAATAATCCGATTAGTGCCATATCATCAGCATATTTATATAGCTGGCAAACCGAGTTCATCATCTGTTTTTCATTGGTGTAAACTGAAAACAGAATGGGAGACAATGTCTCTGTTCATTATGAAAGCTTGAATCTGATCAGTCAGAGCCATGTGGTTTGATCAGCTCCTCAACCAGATCAGACTAAATACCTGGATGAGGAGCTCAAATGGCTCAAGAAGTAGAGTTTCTGAGCCATAATGGGTTCTAGTCCCTTTATGCGAAACAGAGGAAAGTTCCTGAAAACATACAAAAGGCGCTAGAATGTGTTTGAGAACCACCGATTTAAAAAATATATATAAATATATACACATACATATACATGTTAAAAAAGCATGAAAAACATGAAAAAGCTGAATACAAATGCTTGGAGAAGCGGAAAAATAAAGAAATAATTAAGATTACATCAAACCGCAGATTTCATCTGAAACTTTAACTGTCATTAAAATCCTTCACACAAAGTACACAAAGAATCCCACAACATCCAAATACACCACGATTCACACCTATAAAGTAATCTAAAATCAGCTGATATGAATAGAAAACACATTTTAAAATTCTATTTTGTCCCATCAAATGAATAAACTGTAATTCCTATGTGTATATCACTTTATTAAATTACAAAACCGGTTAAAGAGCTCGGATGCTACCCCGGGGATGCTAACCAGGTTAGCTAATGTTTACATGAAAAACGGGATAAAAGCGGAAGTTTTACCTCTCTGTGTTGGTGAAAAGACGTTCATTCACACAGGAAAGCTGTCAGTCGACAAAAAGACAAAGAAAAAGTTTATTTGAGATTATTTTAATGCTCTAAATGTGGGCTGCAGCTGAAGCTAAAACTCCGCTGCTACCGGCGACAAGCTAGCGGGAAGTACAGGAGAATTCCAGAACTTTTCAAAATAAAACATATGCTTTGTCTAAGGCTCATTTACTTGCAGTTGAGGGAAATTTTCTGGAAAAAAAGAAAGAAATGACCTTTTGTATTGGACATGTTTAAACTGAAAGAAATGTTTTTTTTATTTATTTATTCAAAGGTTAAGAAAAACTTTATTTTATTGTACCCTTTATTGCTCAAGAGATTTTGATGTGCTTTGGAAAAATAGAAAAAAAAATACAAATAAATTCAGTAAATATGGTAAGAAAATACAGAGATGGAAAGTGGAAAAAAGTATTTATCTTTGCTTTCAAACTCTTCCCTCAGTTTGGAAAAATGATTCTTTGTTAATCTGAGAAGCAACGTCGGTCTCCCTGTTAACAGAAAGTAATGAAACGGCTGTTTAAAGTTTTTTGGTTGATATTTTCTCTCATCATCGTAGAATGTGCTGTGTTCTTTTCTTTTAATCATGTGTTTATGTTACACATTAAATTTTCAAACAGACGTACAATTAGTGTATACACTTACAGGTCACTTCATGGTCTTTATTAAATTATAGCTACAATTTAGAACATAGTTTTTAAAATCACATAATCACATACATTATGTACTGTATGTATGTGATTATGTGATTTTTGTTGCATACAACATAATGAAGCACGTTTTCTTTCATGTTAAATTCAAACTCCCGTTTTCCGGTTTTAACTTAACGCAGCTCTGGCTACATATACAAGCCGATTGTCGAATAATCGAACTGCTGTAAACAACGTCAGACTTCACGTTGCCATATTTTACTTCCATAAATAAACATCATATGAAATCAGAATGTTTTCAAATTTGGCTCCGTGTCTGACTGGAAAACCAAACTAACTTTGGGCCAAATACGCTGCCTGAGCACCGGGCGGCCAGGACGCTCAGCCGATAGCCGAGCCGTGGATGTAGTGTGGGCTGGGATGGCATGGTAGACGGTGCTGGAAGTTTCTACCAACCAAGAGCAGCGACATGTCTGTGGGATTTTTAACGACAGCGGGATTCGTTAGCTCTGTTCTTTACCGGGTATATCAGCTGAGCTAAATGTCACGGTAGTTCGGTGCCGTCAGCCGGTAGGAGTCCCTGCTACATTAAGTCAACTGGCTAGCAAGCTAGGTTAAAGGCGCAGTTTACAGTTGCAGGCTAGGCTAAGGCTAACGCTAAGGTGCCGTTTTTCAGAGCACAGTAGGCTAACAGCAAGGCTAAGGCTAAGGCTAAGGCTAAAGCTAAAGCTAAGGCTGAAGGTTAGCTCCGGTGGGATGTTCGGCTGTCTGGTGGCCGGCAGGCTGGTGCAGACCGATGCGGTGCAGGTCGCCTCGGATAAATTCGTCTTCAACCTTCCGGACTACCAGAACGTGAACCACGTGGTGATCTTCATGCTGGGGACCGTGCCGTTCCCCGCCGGGATGGGCGGCGCGGTCTACTTCTCCTTCCCGGACGCGGTGAGCGGCGGCCAAATCTGGCAGCTGCTCGGCTTCATCACCAACGAGAAGCCGAGCGCCATCTTCAGGATCTCCGGCCTGAAAGCGGCGGAGGGCGGACACAACCCCTTCAGCATGATGGCCTCCTCCTCCTCCTCCTCCTCCTCTTCTGCGGCTCAAGTAACAGCGTTAAAAGTTTAATAAAACAAATGTCAATTATTTTTATCCAGCATTTTTAAGACAGCATTCCCAGAGTTTAACTGTAATCTCATAAGACTCAGCCTGTGATGATTTGGCCACAGATGACTGTATTATTTAGACATTCATCAAAACTCCAACTCAGTATCTGTAAGATTTGACTGCTATAATTTTGACTTTATGAATATTTATTTTGACCATTGCTTACATTTCCTGTTTTGCTGGTTATAATCTTCTTTCTTGCAGGGAAATTATTGTTTAATTTTGAGAATTTCTGACTCAGAGAGACTGAAAGAAGGTGTGATGAGTATCTTCTTTTAATTATATCAGAGAAGCAACACTCAGCACAAAGAGAGTCCAAGTCCAGTCCTGCAAAATCATACTCAAGTGTAGGTGATCACATGACCGATCACATGACCAGCATGCAGTTACCCCAGGCCAGTCAGCTTGTTTTTACCTTCAGAACAGGTGCAAACACAGGATCTTCAGTTTTCCTGACCTATTTACACCATTCAGGAATGATTTTCAGAATAAAAGTCTCATATTTTGTTCCTGTTCTGGCTCAGGTGGGTGTGTCCGTGGAGGCTCTGGACCAGCTGGCCCAGCAGACGCCAGTGTCCAGCGCTGCTGTGTCCACCATGGACTCCTTCCTGCAGTTCACCCAGAAGATGCTGGACAGTCTGTATAACTACGCCTCATCCTTCGCCGTGTCCCAGGCCCAGATGACGCCGAACCCAACTGAGACGTTTATCCCGTCAAGCTGCATCCTCAAGTGGTACGAGAACTTCCAGAGGAGGATGACTCAGAACCCGAACTTCTGGAAGAGCTGAGGAGAGATCAGACTAAAAGTAAAAAGACACAGACGGAGCAGAGAGGACAGATTCCACGGTGCCTACAGCTTCTCATGAAACCTGAGAATAAAACGCTTCCTCACTGTGGCTTTATCAGGGTTTGCTTTGTTCACTTGTACGGCTGCATGTGACAAATAAAACTTTCAAACTTCTGTGTTTGAACATTCAGAAGGTTTCTGCAGAGTTTGGTGCTTTTTCATTCTGGGGAAAAGTTTTTGTAAAAACTGTTAAATCGGATTTAAAAAAAGAGACAAAATTAATTTTGATAGTTTATTTTAAATTTATGACTGGAGAAAAAAAATCTGGAAAAATAAATCCTCTAAAATAAATTTTGCATTTGTGCTAAAAATATATATATTGAATTTGCTTGAAATGTTGCTGTATAATATACTGTGTGAAATACTTTTACTCGTTTATTTGTACTGTGAAGTTACTGCAAAATATTTTAAAACTGCCAAAATTTCAGGTTTTGATGATATAAATAGATGAAATTTGCCACATTTGTCCTCTGCTGTCAGACTAACTTCTCATCTAGCAGCTAAATATTAGATATGAAGGAAACGTTGACAGCAACAATCAGATCATTGCAAACAAGCAGAAGATTTGTACTTGTTTGTTGCAGAGATGATGGAATTCTGATGATACTTAAACTAGAAGAGCTGAAAGTTTGATAGAGTTTTTGGTAAAATTGTGAAAGACAGAACTTTAACACTAACATAGCAACGTATGAAAAAGTCTTTTCTCTCAAGTTTGAAGTATCTTCAAAACACGCAGCATGTTTACATGTTACATCTTAAATATAACCTGATTAAGGAAATACACGTTTTTTTTTTCAAATATCATGTAAAGACCATAATTGCAGAGAAACTGGCATAAATGGTGTTATTCTGTGAAGGATGTCTGAATGCTGAATGTTTGAGCCCTGTAATTTACACAAACACGTTACATTACTGACAACAATTTTACAAAGCATAATACTGCAGTAAATATTACAATTGTTTTTCCTACCTTCCATCAGTTAATTCCAGTACGACATAAAAATCTTGTAGAGACGTGTTCTGATAATCATCACAGCGTTAATGTTTGTTGAAGTAACTGATTCAATACGGAAGAAAATGTGTCTCCGCCAGGAAAAATAGTCCCTGGTTTTACAGAGAAATTAAAACATCAGTGTTATCAGGTGGAACTGAGTTTTAAGGTGCGTGAATCACCTGAACATTTGATTTAGAAAGATTAGAAGATTTATAATATGTAAGCTAAAATATGGTTTTACGTTTTGGAAAATGGGTGTCAGTGACGTAACATCAGGAAACGTTTAAACATTGAGAAAATGTGTAAGACCTGCATCACATTCAGCCTGAGGATTATTATATTCTGTTATTATGATCTGCCTGTTGATGCTTGTTGACTTCCTGTTTTTATCTTTGCTGCTGCAGGACGAATAAAAGATTATCTCAAACTGTTAACTTCCTTTTCCACCCAGAAATTACAAAATTTGGCGCTTTTTTTTTTTTTTTTTATTTGTTTGGAGATTAAAATAAAATACTAATTATATCTGATAATTCTAATATAAAATATAAACTTTTAAAAATGTCACTTCTGTTTCAAAAGCTCCAGTGTGAAATGATAAGCAGAGGAGAGAGAGAGAGAGAGAGAGAAATACGGTTCTTGACAGATGACGTAGCACTCTGGAGAGATAAGGGGAGAGAGAGGAAAGGGTGGAGCTCCTGTCAGAGTTGATAAACTGCAACATAACCCTACATAACCCCCNCACACACACACACACACACACACACACACACACTGGTTGTGTGTTGTAGCTTGTTGGTTCTGTTGTGGTGGTGGATTTTCGCTCAGGATGATGATGATGATGGTCGTTCTGCTTCTGGCGCTTTACTTGTTTCTTCATCTGACTGTCCTAAAGCTGCCCAGATGTCAGAGTCGCGTCCGGTTAGACGGTAAAACCGTTATTGTTACCGGTGAGTCAACAAACTTAACGTGAACGCGCGTTATTACCATAACAACGTGTGTGTGTGTGACATATTGTCATAACAACGTGTGTATTTAACGCAGATGTGATTCATAAAGACAGAATCATTCTGTCTGAGGCACCAACAAATCTACAACACGGTGTTGTGCTGAAATCTGCATCGCGAACAATAGATCATACATGAAATCCATGACAAAATTTATTCCTTTTAATAACTTTTATCAAACATTATGGCGCTTCTTACAGGCAGTAACAGTAATACAGTCAGCAGAGATTCTTATTTATTCCTTATTTCTGCTGAAAAATGCATTTCCTGTTTTGTTCCTGTTTCACAAAAACAGCCAAATATGAGTTTTAATGTAATTTCATTCCTTCATCTTCAGAAAGTTATTTACAGGTATGTCGGTAAAACACCGTATGACGCTGATGCCGTGCAACGTGAAGCTTTAACGTTTCTGCCTTAAATCCACACGGACCATCTGATTGGCTGAACTCTGGAGAATTCCTTAATCCTGTCTGGGAATATCAGGAGTTTTTACAAGGATGAATTATGTGAGTTTTGATGTTTGTATGAATGTCGCTGCTGCAGCGCCTCCTGCAGGACAGATGACGTCAGACCCTGCAGCGAAACTTGCACGTGGCAAAGAAAAGCCTTTATTTCAAATAAGCCACGCCCACAACAACTCGGCAGCCAATCACAGGAAAGCAGTATGAAATATCAAAAAATAAATATGTTGTATGATGCATGTATGTTTATCACATGTGGTGAAGATTGGATGAAGATTTTAGGAAGCTGGTGCAGAAATGGGCGTGGTCTATAAAGACAGAATTTGCTCCACCTTAGAGTGATGTCATTTATATCAGAGGCCACACCCACAAATATTTGACATTCAATCATAGGAAAATGGGATGAAAATTGAAAGACATTTGGGGGAAGTCATTTAAAACGTTTTGATAAAATTAAAACTGATGGAAAATCTGTTTTGGCCAAAACAAAAAAGGGGGGGCGTGGCCTATGCTAATAAATTTACCTTTAACCAAGAAATCGAGGACATTTTTTTTGCGCTATGCAGGAGTATTAATGTAAATAGCCTTATGGTGGCGCTGTCCACACCAAAGAGTTTTCACGTGTTCACAAACGTTCCACGAAATTTCATTAAAGGAGCATACCAGTGATTTTATATGTTTTAGCCCAATAAATGTATGTTTCTGCCAGAGAATATAGTCCCAGAGAAAACTGCTTTTTCCAAGAAATTAAAAATGATGATGCGCAATAACAACACAGAGGAGTAAAATGTTTTCTTTGTGGTGTGTTCAGGAGCAAATACCGGAATTGGCAAGACCACAGCAATGGAATTGGCCAGGAGGGGGGCCAGGGTGATTCTGGCATGCCGGGACAGGAAGCGAGCTGAGGCCGCCATCCAGGAAATCATCCAGGTAACAAAGATCTGAGAGATCACATCCAAAACTTTGCTGAATCCACGAGTCGTTTCTTCAGGAGAGACAAACAGGCCGAAACTGTGACGGCCTAGACCAGAAAAAGATTCAAATGCAGGATTCGAAAAACAGTCACAGAGTAAAGTTCAAAGATCCACAGTTTAATGACGGCTTCACTGGTCATACACAGGTCAAAATCCAGAAAACAGTCCAAACAGTCCAGGTAAACCAAAAGCAGAGAATCAGGCTTAGATCCAAATCAAAACAGGCAAAGGTCATACACAAGAAATCTCAAGAGATAACACTGAAAAAACGCTGGAAAGCTTGACTACACGAACAAGACAATCTGGCAGAGAACAAAGGAACTGTAGGTAGTATAAGTAGAGAGGTGAGTGATTAGCAGATTGGACTCAGGTGATGCTGAAAACTGGGGAAACTAGAACAAGGACAGGAAGTAAAACTAACAGAACAACAAGGAGAACCATTTAACAAAATAAAACAGGAACTGATTAGACAGCGTCCAAACGAGTCATCACAGAAACATTCTCAGATGTTTCTGCTTCCTCTGCAGGCGACAGGAAGCAGCCAGGTGGTCTTCATGCAGCTGGATCTGGCCAGTCTGCAGTCGGTTCGCTCCTTCGCTGAAAGCTTCCTGCAGTCCGAATCCAGACTGGATGTCCTCATCAACAACGCAGGTCAGCCTACTTCCTGTCTGCTGAACCACATCCAGCACGCAAATCATTTTGGTGGAGCTAGGCTAGCAGTTTCCCACTGCTTCCAGTCTTTGTGCTAAGCTAGGCTAATGAATCTGATATGATGTTAATGTTGATGCTTCTGGTCCTTTTAGTCATTTTGTTTTTGTCTCATGTTTTTACTCTTCCTGATTCTGTCTTCAGGTCTGATGAACAGGGGAAAGACACCAGATGGCTTTGGGATGATCTTTGGAGTCAACCACTTAGGTCACTTCCTGTTGACGGCGTTGCTGCTGGAATGTCTGAAGCAAAGCACGCCAAGCCGCGTGGTGACCGTCGCCTCCACAGGCTACAGGCTTGGACACGTGGACTTCAGCTGCCTGACGGCTCACAGAGATTTGGCTTTAGGCGACAGCGACATGCAGATCTTCCAGAAGTACTGCCACAGCAAACTGTGCAACATCCTCTTCACCTACGAGCTCGCCAAGAGGCTACAGGGCACCGGCGTTACCTGCTACAGCCTCCATCCTGGTACGCAACGCACTCTTACCAACCCTTCCTATACTTCCTGTCCTCTCTAGAACAGAGAAGTTGATGTTTTTGATGGCGTTGTTCCTCAGATTAGCATCTTTATGTCCCTCATATCACGCAAACATGGTTTATCTCTGCAGTCGGTGCCAATCTCAACGCCAACACCAGACTTTAGGTTTATCTACTGTTACTTCAGGAGGAAAGAGAGTAACGCTGCAGAGCTTCCTGTGACATGTCTGTTGAAGAGCTGGAAGGTGGTGGAACTTTGGTACTTTCCATCAGTTAATTTGGGGNCAGCTCTGCATCAAGGTGTGTTGAATTGTGAAAGTGGGAGGGTTTTAATTTATCTCTCAAACTCTCTTCTTCCTGTCTGTCACTGACTGCACACTCCACAGAGAGAAGTGAAAAGTGAAACTGTGATCGTTCTCTCCATTTATCATCGAGCAGAAACATCAAAAAACACAGAATTTCTGTTAACGATGTGAAAATGAGATTGTTTTCACGTTTATACGATTAAACTTTTCGAGATTACAAAAACAAAGACAGACACACACACACACACACACACACACACACACACACTACGGAGCGGTTTTTCCTTCTTAACTTGTCTCTACTATGTGTCTGAGTACTTTCTATGTTTGTTAAACGCTGTGCGTGTTTTCTTCGTGTCTAACAGGATGCATAAAGACGGACATCGGGCGTTACTTCAGCCTGTGGGCGGGGCTGTTCTGGAGGCTTATGGTCAGCCTGTTTTTCGTGGATGCCATGTCCGGCGCTCAGACGACGCTGCACTGCGCCCTGCAGCCAGGCATCGAGCACCTGAGCGGACGCTACTTCAATCGGTGTGAAGCGCAGATGAACATGGAGTCAAAGACCCGAGACGCCGCCGTTGCCAAGAAGCTGTGGGAGCTCAGCGAGACTTTCTGTGGCCTTTCCTAAAAAATTTTCTGATGCTGCAGACATTCTCAAACTCTTTGTAAAACGAGCTCAAACTCTAAAACACGAAGCCTGTGAGTTTGGTTCATTTAAAAAACAAGATTTAGAAAGTTCCATCGACTCGTTCGCTGACTGACCGTAACACCTGTATGACTCGGTGAATGGCGTCTCAGGTTAACACTCGTCTGTCTGTAGGAAGAAACTGATGAACAAACCATTAAAATTCTCCTTACAGCACAAACATGATCGCTGAGCCACAAAAAACGTTTTCATCCTGATGTTGGAATTTGCTGATTTATCACGAGGAAAAAAAAAAGTCTCTCTTTCATTTATAACCAAAACTGGCAGCAGCAGAAAGTTTATGATTGACTATCTCAAAGCTATTTTTATTCTGTTCCTTATTTTACCTTTTTTGCTACTTTAGAAAATCTGCTTTAACACCTGAGTTTCCTCTCAGAGATCAATAAAGTTTTATCTTAAGCTGATTATTGGTTATTGGTTATTTTGGTACAGATTCTAGATGATGATGTAATTTTCATCTCAAGAAACATCAATGATTTTCACTTGTAGAAATGCTAACGTGACATATGAGATTAGAAATATTTACACTGATATTTACAGACAGAGCATTAAACCAGTATTAAATTAAAATGTTTTACCATCTAAATTTGCTGATGTTGGAGAATAATTAAAGCTGCAGGAAGTGATTTTTGATCAGAAACTCTGAAACATCAACAAATCTGCTTTCCTCTTCATTTGCTGTTGGATCAATGTTCATATCAGAAATATTTATTTTCCAGAGACATACATGAAAAAGTGGAACTTCCTGAACCTGGAGACAAAGAATAACACGTTACGACTTTTCATTTTGCATTTATAAGTACTAGTGCAGTGCCTGTTCAAAACGTGTCCATTCAGACCAGCCGGACTTTATGGTGTGTGACAGCCGCCGTAAGCGCCCATGGACCGGAGTGTATCCTGCCACCGTGACCAGAGCGTATCCTGCCACCGTGACCGGAGTGTATCCTGCCACGTAGACTACTTTTTACCAGCACAGCTCAATCTGAGAACCGCTCATCCAAACATCTTCACACGTGACGCTGCACGTCTTTGGGTCCTGATCAATTTCAGCTTCATACATGACGGATTCTACAGACGTTGGTGCCACAGACAGAGATTTCTGTTTTTATGTGTGGAAAACAGAAATTATCTTCAGACAACAAAACATAAAGTTATAATTTCAACAATTCAAACTAAACAGATCAGAAATAAAGGAACAACTTACCTGAGTAAGAAAAGCAGGAGGACATGAGAAGAATAAAACACCTGAGAGCAGCAGAGGTCAGCCGAATCCTCTCAGGTAGAATGAAGTCTGGGTGAAAGGTCAAAGGGCAGCGTGGAGTTGAGCTGAGCTCAGATGATGATGATGATGTTTCTCTGCAGGAATCTGAACAGAAAGTCAGAGCTGGTTTGTCCGGTCGAATGGAGGTGTTGTCTCAGACAGGTAGAACCGGCAAGACAGGTGGATTTCTGTCCCTCACAGGTAGAAATCAGCTTCTGCTGCTCAGTCTGCCTCAGAACGATGATTCATGTCTTCATCCTGGCCGCTTTGCTGCTCGGAGGATACATCCTCCTCACGCAAACACTCTTTAAATGCTCCAAATGCAAAGGAAACGCCGCCATGGCAGGAAAGACTGTCATCATCACAGGTAAGAGCAAGATTTTATCAGGACACCTTCAAAAACCAGAATCTAACGATGATTATCATGACTCTGATCAGATACGAACCTCAGCAGCATCAGAATCTTCAAATCTTCACGATTCTGCATGAAAAAGACTTTAAATGGTTCATAAAATAATTATAAAATTCTGCATCTCTGGTTTCATATTCAGAGTTTCATCCACGCGATGCGTTCAGGGGAAAAAAGATTCATTAGGAAAAAAATGAACTTTAAATTCGTTTTTATGAAGATTCAAAGTCATAATTTACTAATCATTTTACTTTTTATTTTAAATTTCAATTAAATTATTGTCATATTCTAAATGTATTATTTTATATAAATTTAATGCAGCCTCAAGGGGGCACAAGCCAGTGTCCTCCTTGTGCCGGTCCCAAGCCCAAATAAAT